>JAJKFI010000051.1:4816530-4881802 GCA_029204185.1 Lerista edwardsae | reverse complement strand
GGGTAACAAAATGATCTTCCAGAGATTATGAGTTTTGCACCCCTTCTCGCCCCCCACACCGAGGGGGGGCTGAACCCGGACTCCAACCGCGTCGGGAGCATCACCGCTCGCCTCGGCGACCCTGGAAACTATGGATTTGATGCCGATTTTGGCCTTTTTCGACAATTTTCACTTGGGGGCCCCTAAGCATCCCCACCCTGGGGGTGCTGGGGGGGGCCTGACCCCCGCAGTGTTTGTCGCCAGGCCGCAAGGCACGCATGTGCCGGGTTTGGTGTGCATCGCTCCAGGCGTTCCAGCACGGCATGGCAGACATTTCGTTTCGCACCCCTTCTCGCCCCCCACGCCGAGGGGGGAGGGCGAACCCAGACTCCAATGGAATTGGGAGCATCGCCACTCGTCTCGGCGACCCTGGAAACTATGAACTCGACGCCAATTTCGGCTGTTTTCGGCCGTCTTCACTTGGGGCCCCCTGCGCACCCTCACCCCCGGGGTTGCTGGGGGGGGCCTGACCCCTGCAGTGTTTGTCACCAGGCCGCAAGGCATGCGCGTGCCGAGTCTGGCGCCAATTGCTCCAGGCGTCGCAGCGGGGCATGGCGGACATTGTGTTTCACACCCCCTCTTGCAGTGGTGTCATCTAAATGATTTAAGAACCGGTACTCACTTTTGATTGGCATGTGTTGGGACCCGCCCACCGTAAGTGACGTCATAAGCCGGAAGTGATGTCGTGGCAGAAAGTGACATGAAAAAAGCCCTTTTTGAGGCCTCAGACAATTTTAAACTGACCCAACAGTTGCAACAGTATTCCACAGCAACCCCAGAACATGTTAAGGAGGCCTGGCATCATGTTAAAGTGACCCAACAGTTCCAAAACCCCAGAGCAGCTCATTTTTCAGTGGCAAGGAAAGGAAAGGCTCTGCTCGCTGCCTGCCTGCCTGCCTGGCTCTGAGAACGTGCAGGCAACTCAAACATGCAGGAAATTCAAATGTTGCAGGGGGCGGAGTCGACGAGTGGGCGGGCGAATGGGCGGGGCCAGCCATAATCCTAGAAACCGGTACTCGCGTACCCCCGCGTACCCCCTGCATGACATCACTGCCCTCTTGCCCCCCACGCCAACCCCGGAAACTGGATTCGACGCCAATTTTGGCTGTTTTTGACCATTTTCACGCGGGGACTGCCGCATACCCCCACCCCAGGGGGCACTAGGGGGGCCTGACCCCCACAGTGTTTGTCGCCAGGCCATGCGGAACACACACACACACACACACACACACACACACACACACGTTTTTCTTTATATATATATAGATTGTGAATAGGTTTTTTTTTAATTGTTTAAATCTGATTGTCAACCAACTTGGTTCTTTGTTTCAAAAAGAAGGGCATAAATGTGCAGTGGGGAGGGGGCAGTCTTGGATGCCTCGCTAAGGTAAGGGAACCAACCTCAGGGCTGCATCAATGCTGGAAAGTTGGATAGGCTGTATCCTGTATACACACACACACACCTACTTGGGAATAACGCACATTTAACTCAATGGGACTTACTTCTGAGTAGTCATGCCTTGTGTCACGTTTTGTGGCCACATGCCTAGCCCTGTGCTTAGCAAGCTGTGCTAAGACTGTGACAAATAGCACGCTGGGGCTCTTTCCTTTCCTCTTCTTGTTTTAACGTGCACCCTGAGAAAGAACAAAGGGGGAACTCGCATTACTTAATGAGAATTTCAGCTTGCCTGCTTCAGGGTTTCCATGGAAATTGCACACGGTAGTACTTATTAATTATGATGCAGTCATTTTTTGCTTTCGGTCGCTTTTGCAAGGTGCAACTTTTACGTGCTTTTAGGAAAGAAGAAGCGCATTGAGCGCTTGCTCCATCCATCCAGTTCACGTGGATCCCGGGCAACGGCAGCCAATTGCCGCCCTTCCTGCCGGATCAACACGCAGGGCTCTCCAGCAGCGGCGGCGGCGGCAAGTGACGGGGCGGCGTCATCCCTCACAATCCTTCCCCTCCCCAGTTAACGGTCCCTGCGAGTCACGTGGGCGGGACAGAACGCGTGAGAAAAAAAGAGGACCATGAGGTTGCCGGGGCGGGATTGGGCGGCCGACGGCGCCTGGGGATTGGATAGCCGGTCGGTGACCTTGCCCGGAGGCCCCTCCTCCTTTTCCCAGCTGAGGGGCGGGGAGGCCTTATAAGCCCGCAGCAGGACCGGCTTTGGGGCTCTTGAGCTTATCAGGCTGTTGAGGTGAGGCGCGACGGCGGAGGAGGCGCAGCCAGCTGCGAGAGGAGGAAGAGGCGGCGGCGGCGGGTTTAGGGAGTTCCAGCGTTGGGGGCGACGGTGCTTCTCCTCCTCCCTGGGAATGGGGGCACGAGAGCGAACGAGCCAGCGCGCGGTCACCCCCGTCACTTGCCCGAGCCTGGTGCGGGAAGGCAGGAGCCGCTCTATTGTGCTGCCCAGAGCTATTGAGAGTGACCCTGGTGGGAGGGGAGGGTGACGTGCGGCGCTGCCTCCTCGCTCTCCTCCAATCCAGCTGGCTACTAACTGGCTCCTTCCTGCCTGTGGGCTACAGCAGGCAAAATCTTTCAGCTTTTTTCTCCCCTTTTGCTAATTGCATTTTTTCTCCTTTTTTTTTTTGCTAATTGCTTTTTTCTACCACTTTTGCTCTTCTTTTTCGCTTGCTGCGTTGCCTTGTCTGAGGCAGCAATAATCCTCCTCTGTAGGTATGCCCTTTGGGAGGGAGCCCAAAACACATAACCACGTCCTTCCTCCTCCTCTCTTTGGAAACAAAGACAAAATGCGCTGCGCATCTCCTCTCACCTGCCCCAGAAAGGTGGGGGGGGGCATATAAATGACTTCCGTTTGCGTTTTCTTTTATCAGTTCAACTTGACCTGATCACCTTTCAGCTTTCCTGCCCCCTCCCCAAACGCCAGAATAAAAAAAAAATGTTTTACTCTTTCTGGAAGCTGCTGTAGCTGCTCTTGGTTTCCTAATGTCAAGGGATGTGGCCTTGTTTCTGGTGGGTGTCTGTGAAGCACAGAAGTGTGTATGGGCGAGTTTAAAAATTCAGTGCCTTTGGGAAAGAGTAATAGGACTGCTGAGGGCCGTCTGTGATTGCTCTTTGATGCTTAGCTCTGGGAGGGCGGGCAAGGGATGGGGAGGGAGCTTAATATCAGTTGATGGCTTCACTGGGCTAGAAAGAAAGGGGAGGTGTAACCAAGTGAAAGATTGTGGATATCTGTTCCTGAGTGTGCTGTTTTCTTCTTTAGGACTATTCTTTGATCAGGTTGCTGCCTGGTCTGTAGTTGTATAAAACCTAAATGGTAAATATTGTACTTTGCTGTCATGGTGCATCGACTGAGTAGTGTGTGTGTGTGTGTTTAAAATGTTCATGAAATGGTTTGAGCATACTGAATTGCTGTGTAAGTTGTAGCTATTATACACATGGCTGTAGCTTAGCTTTTTAAGCTCTTGGGCTTCTGGAAGCATCTCCTGCATAGTTATTTGCATCATTCACAGAAAGGACCATAGATGTTCATTGTCTGGATTTCAGTGTTATAATATCCTGATACTTGCTTTTCCAAATCTGTTAAAAGTGAAGTTGCAGCTGAAAAAGCTCAACATCAGTTTGTTTGTTTTTTGCAGCCCTAGCCGTTTCAATGGTGCAGCTTCGCCGACCTTCGCCTTCATGCTACTCTGAGGAAGGGGAGGGGAAGGGCATGAAACCAGCCAAGCAGCAGGTGACCCAGAGCCCCCGAGGGGATAACCAGCCTCCTGTGAGCCCTCTGCAGGCAGCTTTGAGTTATGCCACTACTGCTTCTCAAGCATATGAAACTTACATTGATAATGGGCTTATCTGCCTTAAACACAAAATCAGGAACATTGAGAAGAAGAAGGTATGTATACTTGGAGTACTAGTAAGACATGTCTGCGAAGTCTCTTGCCTAAAATGTACAGCTTGTGTTCATTACTTTATATTATTGCCTGTGTCGGATTGTAAGTTTTGTGGTGGCAGAAACTTTGCTTAGGGAATTTTGTGAAGTTTTGGGTGTGTTGCTATTTAAAATATATATCCATATTTAGGATGCTTGTGAGCCTTTTAAACCAACATTGATTCGCATTTACAGAAAAATAATGTTCTCATGTAAAGGGATATAATATATCATTTATGTGCATCAGGGGAAGGCAGGCCAGCAAGTCAATTGCCCCCAACATCTGCTGTGCTTTTTAAAACTAAGCTGTGCCCCTTCCTGTTTTTGGGAGGGAGAAGAGAAGGCAGGAATTGCCATCACTTCATGTACTTTTCAAAGCTGAACTGTTACACTGAATGCGAGCTGCCTTGAGGCCCCCTCAGGAGGGGAAAAGACAGCATACAAATGCCCTGAAAAATAAAATGCTCTTTATCATGTTCTCTAGGCTTGAAATTTGATGGTGGTATTTAATTTAAAGCACATGTCAGGCTTAACCTGTCCTGCTGAATTTCTATACAGTCATTCAGTGCATTATTGATGTAAAGAAATGTGCATGCCTAGAAGTAGCTGCATACTTGGTAGCCAGTTTTCTCAGTTCTGCAGTAGGTAGCTTTGCAGTGTGGCTGCAGCAGATACTAGAACATGAATGGGGATTTAGTATATTGTGATCTCAGAACATTTGGTTTGTCTGGTAGTTGTTAAATCATGTTGGTAGCGTTTGTTAGAATTTATGCATTACTGATTCAGAAATTGCTCACTAGGTTGAAGAAATGCTAGGTCATCCTGGCTCTGTATTGCCCTCCTTTTTTGTTTTAGGGTTTGAACTTGTGCTCATTACTGTTCTACAGTCATAAAAAATTATTGGTACCTTTTTGTTATATGGTAATTGCAATGATTGTATCATTATACAATATATGGATAGAAGTAAAGCTTGGGCTAGGTCTGCAATATACTATTTATCTATAGTGTTAGACCTCTGATACAGGAACTTTTAATAGAGGATTGTTCTTGCCTGATTCTGTTCCGGCTTAATGTGTCTCCAGCTCAAACTAGAAGACTACAAAGATCGCCTGAAAAGGGGTGAGGCCCTCAATCAGGATCAGTTGGTAAGTCTTCTTTTGACTGAATTGTTTCCAGGTAATTTTATATAGAAATGTAGCACAAGTCCCATTGAATTTTGTAGGGCTAATGTCAGAGTAGATATGCCTAGGACTGCACTGTAAGCATGTAGTTCCATTTTCTGAGGAGCTCAGTTATGCTTACGGAGTTCTCAGGTGTTTGGGTAAAAATACTTGCTTAGCTCCAGAGATGAAGTTCTAAAAACTGTCATGCTAACTCAAGGCAGTCTTGGAAAGGTTTCTGTATCATAAACTTGTTTGATGTGCCTCCCTCACAAAACATTTGCATTGATCAAGCCATTTCCAGTTCTTAACAGTGAACTATGATTAGTGTTGACCATAGTTAATGTCTGGGCAGATGTAAGCATTAAAATGAAGAATGGAGAAACTTATGCCGGGGATACTGTAAAATTCCATAACCCTACCAAAGAGGAGCTGAACCTTCTACTGCTGTTTGTCACATTGCAGTCTCTATGGTAGGTGTTTAGTTACCACTAAACATCACCACAAAAGAAGTTCAAGTGTTTCAAAACAATATCTAGCCAAACACTGAAAATTGGGATTTTTCCAACTTGAAGATTAGACTCTGTTATAACCAAGATGACAATTGCTACTTTAGTAGTACTCTTGTTTATTAGTCACGGAGGGTTACAGAATTTCAGCCTGCTGGAAGATGCTTCCAGCATGATGCTTTTGAGAAAAGGATGTTTGTTGAAATGCCCAATGCATTCCTCTAATTGATCAACACCAGGGCGGGGATATGCAGATGTGTGTGCTACCCATGAAGGAATAATGGCAGTGTACCCTCTGATCCCCTTATAAGGCACCATGAGGACTGTCTGCTGTATTAGAAACCTGCAAATTATTTGACTTACAATATCTACCAAGTAGGCAGTAATTTTCAAGTTAGTTTTCTAACAATCAAATTATTGTATGTGTCAAATGAACTTCAGTGATAGTAAAATTTACTTATGCCCCAATGTCTGCTATAGAAAGCTGCTGTGCCTTTTTGTGCAACCATAGCTAAAATTGAGCTTAAGCCACCTTAATCACAGTGGCTGTTGCTTGAATTACTGCTTTGATTTTAATACCTCATAATGGAAAACCATTGGAGGTTCTCTATCAAATCGATGCTTGCCCAATTACTTTTAAAATACATGGATACCTGCTTGTAGACAGTTCAGGTGTCCTACTAGTCTGAACAGTAGTGCCCAGATCAAAATATGAATAGTCTTTATCCTAATTCTCCATTATAAAGAAAATGTCTTCTGTAGTTCTTTAGCAAACTCCAAATTATGTATCACTTCATCATATTTTTCAACTGCTTCCTGTAAATAATGAGACAGCATATTAGGTCAAGGTTTGCCAACTCAACACTTCAAAAGACATTTTCTGGGCTTAGTCAAGATGTAAGTAGTCTGTAAAAATGGGCCTTACTGAGCAGGTTTAAAAGTTTCTCTTGGCATATTGGAAGGATTACAGCATGGATATACTGTTGATGCCTGGATATCAACTGATAACGTCACCCACATGTTTGACCCACATATTCTTGGGGCCCGTTTTAGGGATCTTCTCTCATATGAAGATTACTGGCATGCTTGAGAGGTGAGATTTGCTGATTGGGAGTTCTTGGCTTCCACCTTCATGTTCCCCCAACCTCTCCTGATATGGTGTACTGTCTGGGTTGTAAAAACGGAAATTGGCATGAAAAGTTGAAAGATGTAGCTAGTCTTTAGAAATACCTTTAATCAAATTGCATTTTGGATAAAATGGTTACTGTAATGTCATGGACCTCTTTTCCTGATCTGTAGCTACTTTGTCAAGTCTGTGTCATGAACTTGTGTAGCAGGTCCAATTTGCTCCTGTGTTAACAGTTGCTGAAAGCACAGAGGAAGGCTCAGAGAAGGGAAATGATGCTGAAGCTTGAAGCAGAGAAGAAAAAGCTCCGCACAGTACTGCAGGTTCAGTATGTGCTGCAGAATTTCATTCAAGAGCATGTGCAAAAAGA
This sequence comes from Lerista edwardsae, assembly GCA_029204185.1. NCBI lineage: Eukaryota > Metazoa > Chordata > Lepidosauria > Squamata > Scincidae > Lerista > Lerista edwardsae. The sequence goes on along the minus strand of JAJKFI010000051.1, from coordinate 4,874,714 downwards.
CTTCAGAGGTGGCTTGAATGGTGCAATGTATTTGCCTTCTAAAGAACTAGACTACCTCAGTAAGTTCGCAAAACTGACTTGTTCAGGACGACATGAGAACCTTAGGTAAGAGTTTTCTTGGCTTCAGACTATGTTCTGGCACTTGAAAATAGGATTTAGTAGGAAATAGAATAGTAACCCTTTGGAAATAGGATTTCAAAACAGGAGTTGTGTCTTGCTGGCTCCAGGCTTTGGGGTGTTTACAAAAATTTATCAGTGCGGGGGTTGCTATAGCTAAGCAAATAGGGGGCAGCAAACATTATCAGGGAGCTTTTTGATTGGGCAAAAGCAGTAGGGAGCTCCTTATTTTCCTGAACTCAAATGATCTGCATCAGCAAACAAAAATTGGCATGTCTGCTTTTCCTTTGCCCTTGGGCACCGTGGCTTAACCTGGATCACCATCCATAGAGTATCAAGCTCAGCCTGGATCAAATTGCATTTGCTCCCCAGAGGGATAGGGCGGGCAAGTGGCCATTGCTGCACCTTCCTTTTGTCCATTCCCTCTTGCCGTCTTTGGGTCAGTGATAGAAGGTTGGCCTCAGTAGTGTGGAGTAGCAGGAGCCAAGGATTTTTGCAAATTGGCTTTTAGCACTTAGCATGTGACAATCAAACTAAATTTTGTGGGAAAATTCCTGTTTATAGGGCATTCTGTATACACTTGACTTCAAGACTAAACAGTTAACTTGGCATAATAGTGGGCATATTTTGACTTGAACTCTCAGTACTCTCATATTGCATCAAGTTATGTAATATAGGGTTACCAGTGGAACTAATTTGTATCACTTGTAAATTTTAAAGTTTAATTTTAAAAAGCCTGTCTAGCTAATGTAATTGAGTTCATGTTGGAAATAAACATGGATTGATGCATCACGTGAATAGAAATATTTCCTGATTGCCCTTCTGACTTGGAAAGCATTCCCCTTAAAATGCAGTAGTTAATAGGTTTAATAGAGTTGCTGGATCTCTTATGGTAAGTAGATCTTTAAGTCCAACTTCAAATGAACACATTTGTTGCAAAAGTCCTTATTACATGAAAATAAAAAATACCTTTTGCTTTTGGGTGGGGGTTACAGGTTTATAGTGACAAAGCTAAACTTTTTGGGCAGAGCAATTACAAATAAATGAGGTAGAACTACATACATGTAACATACAAGTCGGCATGTTGCACTACTAGGGTGACTTCTGTACAATACAGCTGAACAAAAATGTTGACGGTCATAATTAGTACAATGGTTCCCAATTGTGAGCCATGGCACTGCAAAAAACAGCCAGGGGAGCAGCCGAATCCTCAAGAAAAATCTGCCACTTTATACAATGTGTACAGTAGCCCTAATGGAGAGCCATCACCAATGGCCCGTAGGTCGAGGGAGCTGCCAGTCAAACGTTTGGGAACTACTGGGTTAGTGTCTTAATGCCTGTAATATCAAATAAGCCATTTTTAAGCGAAGCTGCTTTCTTGCTTTAGCCATAAGCGTTTCATTTTTCCCTTTTGGCTTTAAGTGTCGAAGACCACATGGAGCAATCATCACTCTACTTCTGGGATCTGCTAGAAGGCAGTGAAAAAGCAGTGGTTGGGACTACATGTGAGTATTTTCACAAGAGCCTTCATGGTTTTACAGATTTGCCAGGCTGGCATCCAGCCTAGTGCCATAGTAAAAATACTTCCGTAGATACTCATGTTAGTCCGTCTCACAGTCAAAGGCAGGTTTTGAGCCAAAATCATGGAATTTTCTATGACCCTCAGCTAAGTTGGGGGGGGTAAAACTTAGGGGAGGGGTATCTGGCTTTAATTTTGTCTGATTTTACCCTGGTTTCTCCCACACTGAGAAGGTCGGGAGCAATCATTGGAGTGAGCGGAGAATGAGGGAAATGGTGCTTGTGTAAAGGGACGTAAAACACCCCCAATTAATGACACAAAATAGAAGGCATTGAATTGATGTGTTTGTGGAGTGGAAAAACTGATTCAAACTGCAAGGAAAAAAAACTATAGATTTAAAACGCACCACAGCCTAGCAACTTCAGAAAGCGTTGGAAGTTAAGGAGTTAACAGCATGCTCAGAAAATCTAGTGCCAAGCTCTGACCAATCTAAACAATGAAACATTGCAGAGAGGGCTCTCTACAAAGCTTGGAAGCTCTCTGCTGGCATAAGAGAGCCTGGAAACACTTTGCAGGCCGGCAAAGGACTCTAAATTCAGTTAGTCAAACTCAGCTGACACCCTGAACTGCCCTGACCCTGAGATAAGAGAAAGCAATTCACAGCTAATTTATTTCCCATTTCCAAGCAGAGTGTCTATGGTGCATCACGAAACGCAAAATCTTTAATTCCAGTTGAGAAACTATTTCTACAATGTTTCCCATATTCCTTAGAATAATCCAAGTTTAGCAACTGTCATTGACTGAGGCCAGTATGGGGGGCATACTATGGCCTGTGGCAGCCTTCTGCATAAATATTGACTAATCTCTATGGCTCAGAAACCACTGCCCTGGGCAAAGGCGTGTATTGTTGCTGTTATAGCTTGCCTGAACTATTTTTATATATATACATGATATTTAATAGCATTTATGCTTGCAGGGGTTGCATCTCCCGATGGCCCTACTTATAAATGACCTTCCCTTAAACTCCCATGGTATACCAGTGTGCTGAAGCACTGTGGTTGACAATCACTAGTCTAACCTGCATTTGACACACTTCTTATGGCGTGATCTTAATGAATGCATTACATCAGGCTAGAGTTGGTTCTTGTAGACGTGATGCTGAAACTTCTCTTGGTACACTCTTGAATACACTTAACATTCAGCTCTTCTGCCCTTTAGATAAGCATCTGAAGGATTTGTTATCCAAACTGTTGGATTCTGGTTATTTTGAAAACATTCCTTGTAATATACCAGAAAAAGAGGAAATGAAAGAAGAAATGCCTGGAAGACTTGAAAAAGCAAGACAACCATTGCAGCCAGAATCTGTCAAAGAACCAGGTGATGCACTTGATAGTCTGCTTGCCCCTCTGCTTGTCTGCTTGATAGTCTATCACTTGACAACTAGGTGTACTTGTTTATACTGCCTTCATAAAGCATTTCTTAGGCCCGTAGACTTCACAACACATTTCTGGGTGTGTGTAAACAATTGGAGGTCTGATTATGCAACCTTTTTGTTAAAGACTTCTAACTTACTTTGAATTTGTTACTACAAGTGCGTACCTGTAATACCGGGCATCCAGGGCTGTAGACTCCTAAAGAAGTGACTGTTGGATTAGCCTGAAATGTGAATTCTTTAACTTAATTCTTGTCAAGCATCTACAAATGCTTTTAAAGCAATGGTTTTGGTCTCCAGAGTCCTTTATGCTCCTATATGTGCTCAGGGAGCTCTGCCCATGTATGCATGGAGCCCTAGAGCATCACCACACAAGCAAAATGACACATTACTGAGCCCAATTCCTAATACTGGTGAAGAGCCAGAACAAGAGGGGAATGAGGCAGGAGAGCCACAAGGAGGGGCAACGGGATGGATGGATAAGCAACCAAGCAGGGGGGCAAGCAGACAGTGGCTGCTTAATGGTGAGCTTATTGGGCTCCTAGGAGCATACTCTGAGAAATGCAGGTTTAAATCAGTCTTAAAAGCAATTAAGCAGGACGAGTGTGTTTAAGTGTCTTGATACGTCTCAGCTTCAATTATTTAAAATTTTAATCTCTCTCTAGAACCTCAAATGGAACCCATTCGCTCTGAGATACAGCCACGAGAGGTAAGTTGCCTACTTTAATTGGCATGTTTAAAAAGTACTGTAGAACAACTGATAAAATAAAAATTGCAATAACAATCTTTTTTGGAATAATTGTCAGAAAAGGTAATTGTCAGATGTAAATCTGAAGTGTTTGGCATCAGAAAAGATACACCGAGGTGAAAGTTAATAACTTTCTGCTATATTTTGGGGTGGTATGGGAAAGGTCTGTGTAATATAATGTAGCTTTCTGTGGCTTAACAGCATTACTGTAGTAGGCAGGTTAAGTTCTCTTGCCAACAGTTTTAATACAAGCTAGCTAAGAAGGTGAAGTGGTATTCATAAGAGCACAGCAATGAAGTATGGCACTGGAACAGTTGGCATCTTAGAGCACTTTGGGTGTAGGCGAACATTAGTGTAATGAATGCATGCATGAAATGTATTGGCTGGAACATAACATTGGGTTAGGTACAAGTTGAAAGTTTAGGCACACATGCCTGCCTGCCTGTGTCATGGGCAAGTTGTGTTTTTCTGCAGTGTGCTTCCCTACTGAGAAACGGCACTATAGATTTAAGACAAATACAAAAAACTATCTGATTGTTGGCCTTAATTGTTTCTCTCTGAGCTTGTTTTCTTTGCCTTTAAAATGTGAGCACGGATTGCTTTTGACCTGGTCTTCCTACAACCCTGCTGACTAGTTCTGAGTTGAAATGCTGAATCTATAATTACTTGAAGTCAGCTTGTACTTGAAAATGTAAGCCCTTGCAGTGTGTGGTTCACAAGATGCAGTATATCAATGATTTTATCTCTGCAGCCACCATCTTCCCTCTTTCCTCTTTTTCCTGGAGGTACAGGGGAAGCAATTCGGAGGGGCCAATTATGAACAAGAAATTGATTGTCGGAGAGAAGTTAAGATCTCCACTTCTGGTCATTTGTGGCTTCTTTGTGCTATTTAATTTTAAATCATGGATGTGTTAAAAATGTGCCTCAGAGGTTCTCCTTTGGCTTAGAATGGGTTGGAAGTATATCTGGCAACATTGTCACTTGGGAGTGGTGAATGAAAAGAAAGAAGCACCTCTACCGCTTTAACCCTTTAAACAAGCATCCGAAGGTTTTGTTGTCTAAACCTTTGGGTTTTGGTTATTTTGAGTTTATAGCCATTTTGAATCTCCAGCCACATCTGGTTTCTCAAATACTTCAGCAATTACAGGTCAGCTCTTCAGCCTGGCCCACAAATGTTGGCATTCTGATTAAGGGTGAAGGATGATGTTACAAGTATCCCAAAGCTTTGTGTTTCTGTAGTGCTAATGTAGGGGAGGGCACTTGGGAGGTGCTTTAGCCTTGCAAGTGCTCCTAACTCATTGGGATTTCTCTTCTTCCTTTGCCCAACCTTTTTCTGAAACCAGAAATAGGCTTGGCTAAGAGAAATTTCCAGGGAAGAACTTGTGAGAGAACTGGCAGTTCTCTCCCTTTGTCCCCACCTGCCCATTATAGATCTAGAAATGCTGGTTTGGTAATATTTGGTTCAGCTCAATTCTTGAAAGGTGGCTTAAATTGTAGATCTGCTGCTATTCTCCATGACTCTTTTTGTGGTTAAAAGAATAGGCAAAGATTGACTGCCATCGTTCTGTTCAAAGCAGAACTTGTATATGCAACAATGTTCAGTATGATTGAGACAGTACTAGGACAGAGTATATACAGTTCTCCAGTGGGCCATGTCAGGGTCATTGTTGTAAACAATGACCCTGACATGGACCTACTGAGAAGGGGAATTCATGGTAAGTAAAATCCTCCCATTTCTATACATATAAAGCACTGCCATTCAAATAGATTACATAAGAACAGATGAGCATCTTCCCAGTTGTCACACCACTCAATACTTTTAGACTCATGCCTTCTCGCTTACCTAAGTGCTATAGCTGACATGTCCATTGATTGCAGCAAACTCTATCAGGAGTTAGTGCTGTCATACTAGGGTTTGGGTTGCAGTATTGGGGTTGGGTTGCGTTGGTTTGGTTTGGGCAGTGGTTCCCAACTTATTTGGAACCAGGACCTACTTCTTAAAATGACACACTATTGGGACTCGCCTAGCTTTGTGAGACGTTTTAAAAGGTGATTTAGACGTAAAAGGTGATTTAGACGTAAATAAAAATATTTCTAAGTAATCTATTTGCAAAAAAACCCTCAGTCCATTTCTCACGAGGCAGCCCTAATGAATAGCCTCAAGGCTTGAGGAGCTTAGTTACATGTCCCAGCTTTCATCTCCCCCCACTACCTGTCATTGGCAAACTTGGAGGAAAAACACTAGAAAAATATGCTTTTTTACTCTTCCTATATTTATCTCCCTATATTTACACAAGCTTGCAAAGTTCAGGACCTCAACTCCTTACAAGTTGCAGGAGCTCATCTGTTTGCAGGGCAGTTAGCAGCTATCTGATTTTTGTATAGCCTCAGGGCTTGAGGTAATGGTTATCTGATCTTTCCATGTTTGCATTGGAGGCTGTGGAACCCACCAGAAATTGGCTCACAAGCCACAGTATGAGAAACACTGGGCTTGGGCATCCCTGGGCTGTAGCAAGCTGTATTTTATGGCTGTTTTGGTTTTGCAGGTTCATGACTTTGTAAATGAGTTGCATTTTAATTTCAGCAGCTCACTTTCTGAACGTAAGAAAATATATGTATTAAGATTATTACTGGTGAGCATTAAATTTATTTGGTCTGTATAGTTTCTTAATAGGCGTTATTTGCCTGAAGCTGAGTGTTCTGTCAAGAAGCCTGAAGAAGCCAAACCTTGGGAAATAGAGCATACTAAAAAGAATGAACCTCCGAAGTCCTGGGAAATGCTTGTTGACATGGAAGAGCAGGAACAAAAGAGACGGAAAGAAGTATCTGTAAAACCTTCAGAACCCACAAGTCAGCAGGGGAAAAAACAAGATCTTGCAAGGCCTTGGGAAGCACATCTTAAGGATGAAGATAATCGCAAGCAAGAGGTTCTAAAGCCTTGGGTAACAAGGGCTAGGGAACAGCAGGACTCTCCCAAACCCTGGGTAACCAAAGTTAAGGAAGAACAGGAGCAAAAACAGGTTCCAAAAACTTGGATAACCAAAGCTAAGGAAGAGTTGGAACAAAAGCAGGAATTGCCAAAAACATGGGTTGCTCAGACAAAGGTGGAAACGGCACCAAAGCCAGAACCTGAGAAGCCTTGGAATACATGTGCTAAAGAGGATACAGAGCAGAAGAAACAGGAACCTACAAAGCCATGGGCAGCACAGATTGGGGATGAGCGAGAGCAAAAAAAACCTGCCCCAAAGTCCTGGGCAGCATCTGAGGAGCCCCGGCCCCAGCAAACGCTACAGCAGCCATTACAGAATCCTCCAAAGATTTGGGGACCTGCAAATCTTGTGCCAAAGAAGCATGATGAAGAGCCCAAAGAAGTGAGTTCTGTAACCAATAATATTGCCCTGTAAAAGCTTACTGTGGATTATGGTATGTATATGTAGTTGAAAACAGTAGAGGAATTGTAGGCTGAAACTTGGAACCTCATTAGTGCAAGCCATTCCTGGGTAGTAATGCAGCTACCCATATGCAACTATCACAGCAAGAAAGTAGTAAAAATGTGGTGAGCATGATCCAGAAATTCTTTTGCCAAGTAAAAGGCTACTGTCTTATTGGCACTCAGTTCTGTCCCTGTTATTAGTGTCCATTGATAAGGAAACAAAACTACTTTGGCAGCCATTTTAACAAAAAAATAATGGGCAGCTTCAAAAAGTACAGGCGAAAACCAGTTCAAATGTTTTTTGAAAAAATACTGAGGCCAATTCCATTTTGCACACATAGTTCTGCAATATTGTTACTTTATCCAAAAGAAATTAAGGGGATCTGTCAACACTGCAGGGCCACAATGAACAGTTTTTTATAAGTAAAGTGAGATGCATGGGCCTTATTATTGCCTTGTGCATTTTGGAACGAGGCAAAATCTAGTGATGTGAAATGACCTACCTTTGATCTTCCTGTCTGGCATATCTGTATGTAATGTACTTGGTAAAAATTTTTTAATATGGTACTCTTTCATCTAGAGACGAGAACGCAGGCAGAAGCTTGACTCTGATGTGAAACAAGTGGGTAAAGTAAAATATCACTGGGTGATGATGGCAGTGGGATTAATGCAAGTGAATCTAGCAGTCTTATAATTTTTTTCCACTGGTGTGTGGGTCTTTGGAATAGGCCCAGCAACTTCACATTCAAGCTGTGCCTGTGTGAGCATTGTACAGAAGCACAATCACTCCTTTCCTGCTATCTACTGGTGGCAGAATATATTTAACATTGGCTTCTAAAACTCATTATTGAATGTGTTCTAATGAATAGAATTCTTGTTTTACATAGAATGGCACAATGGATGAAGTAAGTGGACAAAGCAGTGAAGCGGTCAGGAAAAAAGAGAATCTTCAGTCAGTTGGAGAGTCTTGTAAACTACCTAGGAACCTCCAAAGCAGCATGCAGGTGTGCTAGTTTTATCCTACTAAAATGATCGCTGGGATGTTGGAACACAAAATCTAACAAACTAGAATACTCTTTATAGACAATCATCCTGATAAGAAAGAATACGCAGTGCTGCAGAAAGATAATGACTTGGCTCTTAACTGCCTTGAGCAGACTACCACTTGTGGAATAGGGCTTTCCTCCTTGCTTCACACTAGAAAATGGAAGTTCCAATCATTGAGAACCTCTTAGGATATAGCATAAAGCGCCATCCATCTAATGCAATGGGCATAAAACCCTGGCCCGCAGGCTGGATCTGGCACCCATGAAAATCCTTCCCCTGTGTGAATAGAGCTTTCCTTTCCATAAGGGAGCCTGCTATCCGTCTTCGATCTTCCCCAGTATTTGCATTCTGATGCCTCAGCAGTCTCTTTGCTTGGATCTCTAGGCAGATATGGCTGAGCAGCTGGACATTTAGGGGAGATTGGAGACAAAGATGTCAGGCTCCCTCAGAGTACAGTAAGCACCAGTCGTGCTGGGGAGGGTTTTCTGGCATGCAGCGATTGCAACTTTGGAAATTGCTCTAATGTGTTGAGCAACCGCATCTGTGAATGCTTTAAAGCAGCTTTATCTATAGAAAGGGAAATGAGTAAGTGATAGCAGTGGTTCAAGTATTGTCACTTGCTGATGCCTTCAGTTTGACTATTTGGAGCTGGGGAAAAGTATTGTTATTGGTGGTAGTTACAGGGACTCTAATGTTGCATGCTAGACTCAACGTGCTTAAGGATCAGGGTATTCATGTGTGTTGTATTGCTTAGTCATGGTACCAGCACGAGAGTGGCCACAAGTTTCTGCATTGGGATATGCCAATGGTATGCCATTGTTATAAGACTGAGTCCTATATAAGATTGCCATCCTAATCTTTAGTCCTATTGTGTTGGTCATGGATGGGGGAGCAGCTGGAGGGTCAGACTGGGGAATCTTATGGGCTACATCTTCCCCTGGGCCTGCCTTTGCCTTCCTCAGCTTCACATGGCTTGTAGTTGTAATGTACAGTTTAAGATGGGCTCTGACAGTGGATCACATTAACTTTGTTCTTTTGCAAAGCAACCATAATAATAGCCCTCTACTGAAGCTATAAAGAATTGGGAGCAACTGGCTACTCTTGTTTACAAGGTCTATATCATTTTGTTCTGTACTAGAAAGCACTTCAGGTAGGCTGGTTATTTACATCTAACAAATACCTTTTTATCCATTTGTTTGCACCTCTTTTCCTAAACCTCCAGTGAAATAGAAATTCAATTTATTTTGTCACAGTAGCATTTGCTATCACAGTAGTTTGCTACCACAGTCAGTTGCTTCTCAGTATCAATACACTTAGCTTTTAAATTCTTGGCAGCTTTTTGAAGAGCTTGTGCAAAATTCCTCAACTTCTAATCTAGCATATCAGACATGTGTGGCTTCTCACACTAGCTTACTCCACACTTGTGTTAACCACAATGCTTTAAACATTGCTTCATTTGATTTTTAAAAAAATATTTGAATTAGTTGCCTGTGAAAATTAGTCATGGTAGTCTGGTTATAAGAACAAAACGAGCTGTGACATCTAATGAGTAGTAATAGTGGTTTAGTTGGTCTAACAATCAGCTGACCAGATGCTCCTTGCCAGTTCCATTGCTTTATTTTATACAAGTTGTTTGCTTATCAAAGGCTGCCAATAATTCTGCTGTCTACATTCTGAAACTGTGCTTTGATTTAAGGGTATCTTAGAATGCATTTTCCTTATGGCAGCCCACCCCTTGGTCAGTCTGGTTCCCATGACTAATAAAGTTAAGTGAGGTGGGATCAGGCAATACCTTGACTGAACCCAGCCCTATAGACCAAAATGTGGGGGTATAGCTTTGTGCTAGAGTACCTGCTAAATATCCCAGGTTCAGTCCTGGCATTTCTAGTTAAGAATATCTGGCTGCAAAAGATAAGTCTGGAAAGGGCCTTTGTCAGACTTGGGCTGCAGCCTGACAATACAGGATAAGGTGGCCCAATAGCCTAAACTCTGCTCTCCCTCAGGCCCTTTCTTCTACAAAACCTGGTAAGATTGGCTTAGAGATGGACAATCCTAGTTTTAATTTGATTTCCATGTCTAATATTTGATGAGTGGTTTGGTCTAATTCCTGGTTTGTGTACAGATGTACAGCTAAGGTGTGGGGTCTATATGTAATGTACATCTACATAATGCTGATAGGTAAATTTATCAAACTGATAGTTCAAATGACATTAGGTGGAGTGGACAAGTGGATGAGGCTTGTGTAATCAAACTAATACAAATATTCTAACAGTGGGAGATCTTTTGGTTTTCCTCAATGCTCTGTAAAAGGCTTAAAAGTTGCCATACCCGAGTGCAATTTAGGTAGGCTCCAGTATAAAGCTGCTGATTAGACATTTGTGGATTTGACACAATTTGATTAAAATTTTATAGAAACTAGATGTGCCTATCTCATTGCAGAAAGCAATGGTTCTTTTCTAGGTGTGTGATTATGCCAGGATATCACACACTAATCTCTGGTTAATGCTGCGTGGGACAGGCTCTAGATCTCTAACAGATTTCATTTTCATATTTGTTCTGTAGTGATGTGATGGACCTTTTAGTATTCTATAGTAATGCTCCCTTGTCATGTTGCACAGATTGTGAGCTTTTCATTGTTCACGCTGCAATAAAGCAACATTGATTTCCCTCTGGAATTTGTTTCTAGACTTCGATGCATTCTGCTTCTTATCCTACTCTAAGTTATAAAGGAACTAGTGTCTGAGCTACTTGTTTACTTACATGGGCAAAAAAATTAATCGAGTACTTGGTGATCTTCCTGTCAACTTTCCTTGGTCTTGATAAAGTCTAATTTTATTTGACTTGGTATCATATACTTCAGCAAGTAACATGGTTATTTTGTAAAATATGCTCTACTAGTGAATTTCAGCACCACATGCAAATTCTTAAACCTCTTGAAAGCATCTATATTTAAGATCCTGTTCTTTTGGAAGGCTTGGGTACTCTGAACAGTCTTGTTCATCCTTCTTGTCACCTGGTTAGGTGCCTAAGTCTGTACAGCTAGCTGCGGAGTTTTGCTCTATGACCACTCTTCCAAAGGATCCAGTACTAAGGAGGGAAAAACTGCAGGATCTGATGACTCAAATACAAGGGACCTACAATTTCATGCAAGTAAGTTCTCATATGAAATTTTCAGGAGTACAGAACTGATGGCAAATGTGGACAATGTGGTTAGTGTGTTGGAACTTTAAAGGTATATACTAATTGTGAAAAATACAGTGCTGTATTATGTCAATTATGGTAAGTTTTGGATCTATCTACTGTTACCTATAAGCCACTTGCTCACTCTTTAAGGAAATGGTCTAAAACCAGACGTTGGCCAGCCCTGGTTGAATATATTAAACACCTTGTTACTGGCACTCAAGTCTGTGGTAGAGAGCCAATAAGATGTTCAAGAGATTCACTGAAGCTGCCCAACTTCAACATTTGTTAGTGGGGAAATTAAAATGCAACAGGAAAATGGAGTGGTGTCTTATGTTTGTGCCTTGAGTGGCCAAGACCAGTTGCCTTGTTTTATTTTGTATCACAGTAGTTCCCAAACTGGTAGGCTATAACCCACCAGAGGAACTGGAAGTGGGGCATTTCCCCTTAAGGGGAGTGCAGTGATGGTGCTGCTGTGATCAAGGGATTTCTGAACATATAGTCAGTCCTCATTGTGAGCTAGGGTTAGGTTCCTGGAAATCCTTGCGGACAGTGAATTAGCAGATAGTGAATCATTGATCCTATGGGCTCAATGGGATTAGATGCAAGGGGTGCCTTATCTGCCATCAGAAGAATGCAGCAGAGACCCTGAAGAAGCCAGCAGAGTGCAGCAGGAAGTGCCAAAAGATCTCTGAATGCTGTAGAGACTTTCCAGAGGCTGCAGGCCTCTTCAAAATGGCATCAGTGATCAGCATGGACCCCTTAAACATGGCCAGTGGATGCTTCTTCCAACCATTTTAAAGTGGTCAGTGCTGGTCTCTGGTGCCCTTCTGAAGGTCCCTGAAGCCTTTGGAAGGTCTCTGCATGGTAGGTAACGAGGACAGAGGGACAAATAAGCAGTCACAGTTAAAGAGCTTTGACTGTATGTGCAGGGCAATGATGGCCTCTTGAAGAGTACATGGATGCCTCTGAAGGGCTCCCTAAGCCTCAGAATGTCTAGAAATAGCGATTGCAATCCACTTGCAGTTTGTAATAATGAAACAGAAGTAGGTTGAGAGCTAGTTTTAGATATTCTGAGGCTTGGGAAGCCCTGCAGAGGCATCCACAGGCTCCCTGAATTCCCCCAGGTGGCCAGTCCTGCCACTGGTAAGTATGAGAAAACGCTTTCATCCCAGGCAATGGTGTGATCCTGGCTATCACATTGCTGGAAAAGGGGGAGAGTTGTATAGTTGCTTTGCTTGTGTCAAGGTTGTAAATAGGCTTTTTACTTTCTGATTCACATTTTATTGGAAAATGGCTGAGAAATAACTCAACTTATTGTTGCATTCTCAGGAAAGCAGCGTGTTCTGGCATCACAATGATGCCACTTGTGGCCATGACATCACTTTTGGTGGGTCTCCGACAGATTTTCATTCTAAAAAGTGGGTCCTGGTGCTAAAATGTTTGAGAACCACTGATATAAACCCTTTGTGTAACTCCACTCGCAGTGTGTTTTCACAGCTTAGCTCTGCTTACAGAACAATAGTTTGCTAAGCCATTTTGACAATGCACTTATTTGCTTCATGTTTTTCATGAGGTTCTGTAACTTCTTTAAGGAATCTCTCCTGGATTTTGATGAACCTTCACAAAGTGCCTCTAGTTCATCACAAGCAGCTTCAGTTGATTCTGCAGGTAATCTTATGGATGGCTGATGAAATAAATGGTAAAAAAGAAAAATGGCACTAGGGTGTGGTTGAAAGTCTTGTGAATCATTTGTGAGCAAAATGGTTAGGTGTGTTGCTGAAATCTAGTGTTGCTTAAACAGAAATATAGTTCTGTCTAATCAAAAATTACACTAGCAAGATTAAACTGACTAAACAGTCAGTTTTATGACATAGCTAGTAAAAGCTGTATCAACTTACACATGATTTGAATTCATGATTTGCTAAAAGCTTTATCAAGCAATGAATTGGAAGGCAGAGCAATTAAACAAGGTTTTGTCCTAAATTGCAATTGGAAAACTACACTGTTAAGTTGAGCAATTGACTCTGAATTTCTTTCTAAAAATCAAAGGATTGCTAGCCTGAATATAAAGATCTAGAAGTTCAGTTTTCATTACCTAACTAATAAAAGGGGCACTTTTGTTTCCAAAATGCTGACAATTTTTTTTGACAAATGCTGTTTGAACACAATATTTCCATATTAAATAGTCCAGCTGTGAAACTATTCTTTAGTTGTCTGAAATATGGAAGATATATGACAAAATATTATTATTTCGTAGTATCTAAGGAACAAAAACTTGCAAGTCAAAATGAGTTCTCTGAGCTACCAGTTCAGGTAAGACTAAAACAGTTTTCAGAGTACTAATTTCTCAAGATAAAATGCCTATTGAACTAAGTTACTGGCAGAATAAGGCAGACAATGGTCAGGATCTGAAGATTAGTGTTAGCAGACTAACAGAGCAATTCCTTTAGAAGTTGCTGCTCCATGGTCTTCTATGGTCTTGTCCTTTATCCCTCATCTCCATCCAGTGCTCTATTGCCAAAATTCACTTCTTGTTGCTCCAATTGGATCATCCCCCTATAAATCCCTAGTTCTGTACTTCAAAAACATTACAGCTTTGCAATTCCCTACCTCTTAAATCTTTATTCTACAGAACTAATAGCACAATGCCCTGGTCTTCTTTCCTTATTGTTAGGCTTAAGTACAGGAAACTAGAGCAACATCATACTTCCCCTTTTCTCATGTCCAACTAGATTGCAAGGAGGATCCTGTGTCCTTTATAAAACATTTGCTTTATAATGCTGTAAAAAGCATTATTCAGAATAGCTGATTGTATACCTACTAAGGAAGATACTAACAAAACTCAAAACGGTAACAATTGCACATCCAAAATAAAATTAAAACCAAATTCCACCAAATGTGATGGAAATACAGCAAGGAGCTTTTTCACCATTGTCCATTGAGAAGGATAGTGATCAGAAATTTCCTTCTGTAACCAAAATTCTTGGTATTTCTTAAACATTGGCTTCAGACATTCCAAACTATTGTGTACGTGTCTGATTTTTCTGCTTCTGCAGTTCCTACTCAGTGGTGTACAAAATGTGCCATTATGACCGTTGCTCAAAACACAATACACTGTACTAGTATGACTAGAGGACTGGTAGCACTAAAAATTCCAATAGCTTCCATCATATTTCAGCAGTAAGCAGAAATGTAGAGTGCCATTTGCAAGAATGGTCCATAATCTCACCACTTCCAGTGTCCCTTGCCACCTCCTTGTATTTTAAGAGTACCCCAAGGTAATTCAGCTGCTCCCAAGGTTTGATATAGTGTGCATGGAATAAAAAGGCTTTCAACTCTGTATACTCTCAGTAGGTAGAAATGCTTTATAAGCAGCCTGATATTCTGTTCCTTTGGCAATAATTGTAACTGTTATGGAACTTCCTTTTTTTTGCAGTTCAGAACATTAAAGCTTGAAAATAAGAATTATAGGATACCATGTACTGGCAGAATGCAAGCTTAGAATTTCTGAAGTAGTCCAATCCTAAAACTCTTGTGTTAAGGTGCAGGAAAACTGCTTCCAAAATCTACCACTTTTTAAGCTATGTGTGGGGAATTGTAAGGGAATATCTTAACAGTTAACCACTGCATGGCCTGAGACGCTATCATGATATTGAGGGTTGCCTGTAGGATTTTTCAAATGAGTTTTGTATCATAACTAAACTCTGCATTATTTCTAACATATTGCATATTCTAGGCATATTGCATTCTGTGTATCTTTATTGTCAGGCTGCTGCTTCTCCCTTGACCTTGCTTGGCTCAGATATTTCCTTGGCTTCGGACAATTCACCATCAGAATCGGAAACTGAACTTGGAACACCACAGGTAAAACGAAGCTGGGCTGATTCTTTCTTGGTAATGGCTCTTAGTCTGATCACATTTTACCCTGATAAGAAATGTGTATTCCGTGTATAACACTCTCCCACTTATAATAGCTTCCAGAGAAGAGAAGGTGTTTGCCTCAGGAAGGCAGCTGCTGGTGGAACACAACATGCCAGAAAGAGCTTGTGTCAGGCAATGGTGTAAATGGACTAGCAAGTATATAGAGCAATGAAACAAGACGTACAAGTACTAGAAGAACGCTTCATTCTTTGTGATGGGAGGGGAGGGAACATGTTCCCTCCAAGAGGCTAATATAGGGCAGTGGAAGGGGTGTATGAATAATTCAGGGCAATTATGTAATTGTATGTATGCAATTACATACAAGGGCATGTATGAGCTTAATATTGCAAACCCTGTAGCATTCACTGCTCTAGTAAAGCTATCAGATCAATAAAGAGATTGCAAGCATGCATCAAAGATAGTGTCCTGTGAAATGAGCATCGTCACTCTAGAATAATGGCTCAAAAACTTTTTAGAGGCTGTAGAGGGTGGTGCTTGATTTATAAATGGCAAGAAATGTGGCTATAATGGTGATTGGGTAGCAGTGCTTCCCCCCAAGTAGCCACTCATTTAACCCTTGAGACATATAGTCTAATCTGACCTGTCAGTTTCATGAACCACCAAAAATTGAACATGACCCACAGTTTAAGAACCACTGCTGTATATACTTGCTAGTCTTATGTGAAATTGTGCATTTAGCTTGACCATGTTTTTGTGTCCTATAACTGCTGATTGACCCATGACTTCTGGCTGTGTCTTCAGGCATCTGTTCTACTTTCTCAAGAACCTGATAACTTTGGTTCATCACAGTCTTTGTATCAGACAAGTCAACCCATTTCTGAGCCATTAATGCCCAAAAAGATTGAAATTGCCCAGGTGAGTTTAATCCACGTTTCAGATGTTATGATATGTTGGCATTCTTAGCTTTTATAAACATCTGTTTTTGTGCTATTTATGCCAAATTGGTATGTAATATAGACCTGGAGAATGACCCCAGGTAATTTAATTTTTTACCCTTTATATACTGCCTTTCCTCCAAAGACTACAGGGCGATGTAAAATATTTCTTCCCTCCTTTTATCCTTGCAACAATTCTGTGAATTAGGTAAGGCTGAGAGAGCTGAAGGTCACCCAGTATCAGTAATAGCCAGAGTTGTTTCACTAAGGAGGAAATCTAAACAACTCTTAAAGCAGGCATTATAGTAAATCTTCATGCAATTTCAGTACTAAAGCTAGTTTATTATAACTCTAAGATCTGTTGCTCACAAATTACTTCGGAACCTTCTGCTGAAAAGCTAAGTATGAATTTTGGAAATTGCAGGAGCTGTGTTGATGCTAGCTTTTGCGCAAAGATTTAAATGGGTGATGTGTGTCTAGTGATGTTTTGACTTAGTCAGCGGAGACTGAACCTTGCTGCTGTGCGTTCAGTATTTCTGTCAGACTGTAAGCAGAAACTATTCTGTTCTTTGCTATGTCCAACTGATGACCCTCAAACTGCTGATGTTTAACAGTACAGCATTCAACAACTCAAAGCATTGTACTATAGAATAACTGTAACATGGCTTTGTTCCTCCAAGGCACCTATTCCCCTCTCAAGTGAATCACAGATACCGTTGACACCAGCCAGCATGACCATGTCACCAGTACCTCAAGGGAAAGGTTTCCAGTCTCCACCAGCAAGCAGTTCTGGTAGTATGAAAGCAGCTCCCTTTCAAGCTATGCAGACAGTAAGTACACATGCTCATTAAGCAAACATAACTGAATGAGAGGAAATCAATAAAAATCAGGATCTAAAGCATGCTTTTCCTGACAAATAGCAGCACATTCTCTGCGTGACATGCCATTAACTTTATGGAGAGACAGTGTGTCCTGGAAATTAGTCTTTATCAGACAGATTGTATCTCCTGAGAATACTTGATAAAAGCAATTTATGAAGAAGTCCTTGGTTTACTGCACAGTTTAGGGTGTGTAGCTGAAGTCTAGCAGCTGAATCTAAAACGTCAATAAATTAGGAGTCCCAGCTTTCATTCATTCTGGACCTCATAAGTGACTGGGTGCACGATGCTGTATATAGCTAAAGCCATGGACCTACTAGGAAAGTATAGAACATCTCTTGTAAATGGGGTGAGCATGTGTGATGACTACTATGCCTGCTCTGTGCTATTCTACATGTGAGCATGGCACTGGGCAATAAAGCTTTTGTCCCACTTGTGGCCATAGATGCTGTTCAGTAAACAGGCATGTTTTGGTTGTTTTCTACTTCAGGTGTTCAAAGTGAATGCACCTTTACCACCCCGTAGAGAGGATATGAGAGACCATTCTCCTCATCACACAGGATATAATCAGAATTTTTCTACAGCCAGTACACAGACTCCACCACAAAGTAAATTACAGCCTACTCAAAATGCTGAACAAACTACTTTTTCTCAAGACTCCTTGCCAAATGGTAAGAACTGTATAAGGCATGGTTGTTGAGTCCTCCAGAGTGTCTTAATTTTATCTATGTATTCTACATACAGTACTTGAACCCAAATCTTAATGGCATAACCAGATGCTTGAAAAGACTGCAAGCATTCACCTCAAGGGCAAATTGAGAAACTGCCTAAACTGATCTGATGTGTGATGCTTCTGTTAAAGGACATAGGAGTGCTCATACAGGTCTTTTAAATGTGACTGACTTTATTTGGTTAAACAAGGTACTTCTCTTCTGTCAGCTGGTATAGCTTAGTGGTTCAGACTGAAATGCAAGTCAAGACTTTCACAGCTTGAAACTTGCTAGTTTGCCTTAGGCACTAACCTTTGACTCACAATCTGCAGTATAGAGGTAATATTGACTTGGTACTGTGAAGATAATTGCATCAAAATGAAACATGTGAAGTGTTTTGACTATGCAAAATGCTGTTGAAATATGGAGGAGTGAAAAGTCTCCTTGTCAACAAAACCCTACTTGTCACCCCCTTAACTCATCCTTTTTTTGCCATATCTTAACCAGACCAGGATACCAACTTCCAAGTCTTGGAACTCTTCCTCTGTTGAGTCATGGGAATTAATGTAATTGGAGATGCGAGAACTGTTGCTACTTGTTCTGTGTTGCAGTCTGTAGAGAACCTATCACTCCTTCCCTTAACTTCTAAATTACTCCTTTGTCCAGATGGCAAAAATAACGACCGATGTTTCTTGTATCCCAGCTAGATGTCCATATTTCCTGATGGGTGAGCAGGGTGTGTACGCTTGTCAATTTTGAGTACTGACTTGTGCTGTAAACATCTCCTCTAGCATGGCTGTCATGGGAACATAGCCTTGTTTCTAATGTTGCAGAAAGGGCAGGGAAATTGTAGCTTTTCCTTACAAGTAGCATGCAACCAAAACTCCTATTTATACACTGTTGGAAGCAGTATGCATTTTGCAAAGATCTCTCTCTCAATAAGTTACCACCTAACATAGTATGCAAAATGAGAATTGTCTATAGCTTGTAAGTGTCGATGGTTCACCTATCAAGACTAATATAATGGAAATACTGAATTAGTTAATGCTGTTACATTTGCTGCTGTTGGACACTTATCAGTCCTGATGTAGATCAATCAGTTTACAAGTTCAGTTAGCAAAGTTCTAAATTCAATAGTTAGCTCTTTCTTGCCTATCTCTTTTTTGAGGTGGTGGTGGCAGCAGCGGCAGCACAGCTACTTCTACTGTTGGAAGCAGGCACCTGAAAACAATCCTGAAATTGTCAATTAGCAAAGGTTGAAAAATGCAGTGGGGAAAGAGGATCATAGTGATTTAAAAAATGTACTTCTCATCTTAAGCAGCTAATTACCAGGCTGAGGGAGCTGTTCCTGTAAGCAATGGTAGCCTCACCTTTTATGCAGCTCAGACAACCACTTTCCCTAGACCACCTCAACCTTTCATTGCAAGCCGTGGATCAGTCAGGGGGCCCCTCAGAGGTGCAAGATCAGTGACCAACTCGTATCGTTCTCCTGGAGGTTATAAAGGTATGTACAATTTCTTTGGGAATGGTTGTGAGTAAACAAATCTCCTCTTTAGAGTAGAATAAAACTGCCTATTAGAGTTATACATTTCTAATATACGCCTATTAGAGCATATAAGCAAAAGATAAATTTCAGAATCTAAAACGTTGTGTAGAACACTGGCATCATAGCTTAAACTCCAGTTTTACTTTGGACAACTTGCACTAGATATAGTCAGTCAATAGAAAGCCTTGCCGAAGCATACAGTCTTATCTCTACAACTGAAGTCCTTGCTATTGGGTCCATCAAAGCTATTATGCAGACTGACCATTTTGTGAAGGAAGTCTTTCTCCAAATCCTGGTAGTAGCTCCTGATCTCTGGATTGGGGTATGAGTACTATATTTGAACTTTTACAAGTATTAATTAACTTCAGCACATCAGCCTTGATGACAGACAATGCTATAGTCTCACCTATTCCTGTTTGACATTGAGAGGCAGGTGTACTAACTGAAATTGGATGTGTTGCTGTTGAGGATTATTCCTAAATCTCTGCAGAAGAGAGTCCAACAGCACTGAGCTTTTATTACACTGTGGGACAAGATTGCTTTTGCTGGCAAGTCTTTGGTTTGTCCGGGAGTTAACTTCTCCAACAAGATGATCTGTGATTTGACATCCTGTTCCGACTGGACAGCATAAATATTTGTCCTACCGAGAGAGGTCTCAAAAGTGGCAACTTTCTAGTATGCCTCGGTGGCCCATAAAGTACCTATGATAAACGTATGGCTTCATTTTAAAGCAAAAGTTTTCATTCGGTAGGATAAAATAACTTGGCTTTCATATTTTATTTCAACAGGTTTTGAAGCTTATAGGGGATCGCCTTCCATCTCAAATGGTAGTTATGGCCAGTTGCCACTTCCTGGAAGAGATTACCCTTCTGTGCAATACTCTCAGAGGGTAATAACTTTGCAAATTTGTTGTAGCCTGATAGTGTCTAACCTTATGGTTTTTGTATTTCCTGCTCAGACGTTGGCGAGTAGGTGCAGATTTGCACTTAATTATTTTGAGGTGTTTCACAAATTTGGTTTGCCAAATTGAGAAACTCCTGTTGTAATACTTGATTGGTTTTTAGGTCTACTTTTAATTGAAACATCTAGAAAGAACCAGACCAATACAGATCTCCCTATATATCCTTCCCTTTTTATCTCAACACTAGTTTGACTGTGAACCCCCAATTTCCCAATTATGTTGTCTTTCTAAATGGGGGGTGGCCTTTTCTGCTATATTTGGGAGGACAGAACTCTGGAAACTGTGTAGCAATTGTGGTAGCCATTTTGGTCTTCACATTATCCCTTGGCTTCAAGACTTTAGACTTCCCTGCTTGAATGGCTGCCCCAATGAATGCGGCCATTGGTGGAGAAAGAAAAACTGTGCAAGGCTGAACCAGCAATTCATTGTGTACTGCCTTGTAATGGAAGTGCATGTGCCTAGAAGTGCATGTGCCTAGAAGACTGTTGTACATGATTGGGACAGAGCAGATTGAGGCATCTCAAAACTTTTTTCCCCAAAGAGTTTTTCAAGATTTTTGTCCTGAAGTTGAATTTTAATTTGCTGCAATTGTATGAACTTATTGAACAAATATTTATCTTCCTAGGATGTGAATTACCAACAGAACTATAAGCGCGGAGGTATTAATAGTGGTCGAACAAACTCAAGAGGTAAGGCTACTAACATGGCTAAAAATATAAATTTGTGGTCTCTTGTGTAATGGCTTAAACAGCAAATGGGCTGCATTTTGGTAACTTCGCACATCATTTGAGCACTGCATATTGTGTATGGGATCAACAGTCTGCTGCATGGTGGTGGTTGGTTTCTGTGTTCAAAATGAATCAAGTTCCCTGTGGAACATTTCCAGTAACAGGTCTCCGAGATGCAAATGACACGTGTACCATGTGGTAGTGGTGGTTGGGTCTTTTAGTCATGTGTAGGAGTCCGGTGAAGCCACAACTTGGAGGTAGAAAATAATTAATCCTTTTCACTTTTCACTTGTGCCATGTAGTGTACTGTCATGTCATTACTGTAGAGGCCCTGTAGAGGTTTCAGACATACCTCTATACGTTAGTGGGAATTGCTTAGAATGCATAATGTGTATGTTTGTCCTCGCTGAAAATGTAAAGGCATTATTGCCACTTGTATTTTGATTGAGATCATTTTAAGACCCATTTTGGAGAAGAGGACAACAGTGCTATAAATTACTTACTGAGAACTGGGCTAGAATTTGAGGGACTTCTCAGAGTGTTCTCTCCCCACCCTTTATTCCCATACCTTGTTAGGCAATGTTACTATAGTGGTCTTCTGAACCAACACTTTGCTGCTGGGCAATGTTTAGACGTTACAGAATGGACACTTCCACCTGAACTAAGCTTATTTTTGTGGAGTGTTAGCGTATTTGCTACTATATCACTTTCTAGGTTGTTAGATCCTTGCTTTTGAACATGGTATATGGCCATCAACACAGTTAAGTTCATGTTCCACTGTGAAGTTCCTCCGTGGGTGGAGCAGGACATGCCCTGTCTTTGCTTGGTCCTGCATCTTTCCTTAGGATGGTTCTCCCTTTTACCTGTGCCTGTGGTAGCCTTGGGGCTAATCTCTTCCCTAGTCAGGTTTGTGGAGGGTGAAAGGGTACAATATGTTCAAGTATTTCTGATATTTGAAATACAAAATACTAAATAGTAAAATCCTGATTTGCCCTGATGGAGAGACAGTCTCATCGTTGGATATCCTTTGTCTGAAAATATCCTGGAACTTGATGGTCCTTTTCTCTCACTTATTCAATGCTGGGCATTGTCTAGAGATCAAGGGCTGACCTCAGTACATGCAGATAGTTTCAGTTGAGGAAACTTTTTCACAGTACCTTTCACTGCTGCCACAAGGAATAGTGCTAATAGAAAGATATTGGTCATAGCAGTTAAACTGTATTGGCAGCAAATGCGGATTTGATTAATCCTTAAAGCTTTTATGTTTTAGGTTACAGGCAAGAAACCAGACAGGAAGAGAATTGCTCATCAGGTAGAGCTCGAGGTAGAATTCATACTAGAGAATACATCAGAAGAAGGGAATTGAGGAAAATGGAGAGAAATGGGAAAGAAGCAGTTTTGTAGCTGACAAGATGCATCAGTTCAGTTAGTGTATGACAGTACAGTTCATATTGGTAATTTGGTTTTCCATGCTAAATAAACAGGCATATTTTTAAGATGTGTCCTTTCTTGGTGATAAGAATACGGCATTCCAAAAGTGTGTTCTTCAGTAAGAGGACAGTGAAAGTGACATGCCTTAGGCTAAATCTAGACAGCTGCTTTGATTGCTGAGCTGAACAAGCAGCCACAGCATTTGCAACATGAATGCATTTCTGAGACTGTTAGGGTGATCGTTTAGCAGTACGGAGCAGTCATTCAGATTCTCCTGTTGCTTGAAAGATGCCCTTCACGGTGCAATTCTAACCTGTGCTGGAACAGGCAGACCAGCTGGCCTATGCTGCATCCAATGCAGGTTCACTGCCTCCGGTGCTCACCACGGGGCAAGGGGACATTCATTCTCTTACCCCTGGGTAAGCCCCAGCCACCCTGATGGGCCTGCTTGGATCTGTGCCTGCTGTTTAGCAGGCACAAGTCCAAGCACTCTGCTGCAGCCTTAAGCAGGGCTGTGTGGCCTGGGGATGAGGGTTTGGCCTGGGGATGTAGCCCTCCCTGTTCCACCCCACCTGCAAGAACGCCCTGTCCCGTCCTGCTTACTGGCTGGCTGCTCTGGCAAGACTGTTGACATAGCTGTTTGCTTCAACACAGCACACCTTGCGCTGGCATGAAAGTGCCTTACAGCACTTTCATGACAGCATTGGGCTGAAGCAACACATATGCATTGGTTCAAGGGCACTCTGGGATTGTGCTCTGAAATATTTCTACAAACCCTAGTCAATCAAATTAATCACATGATTCTGAATTACTACTAGTAATTATGTAGCACACTTCATGTATCATGATGTCCTTGAATCACCCTGTAAAGTGAGATAGTAGTACCTCTATATTTCAATAGGGGCTGTGCCCTACTAAGACTTACCCAGTGAGAATTAATGGCAGAGGTGAGATTCAAACTTGATTTGCAGCTCAGTCTCAAGAGTGAATATGCGCTATCATACATGGCATGTAAACTACTAATGTAAATGAATATGTATCACGGCCGTCAGATTTGTATTACTTCAATGATAAGCCACTGGAAGTGTGCCACAAATGTAAGAATACAATAAATGTACAGCTTAAGATCTGAGGGAGGGGGGGAATGCTGTGTTCTTGTTGAGAACAGAAATCAGATTTGTGGAAAGCTGTCTGGTGCCTGCCAGCAAGTTCACTTTCCTTTTCATATCAATATTGTTTGAACAATGGGGAAAAAAGAATAATATGCAGGCATTGGTGTGAATAAGCACAACAGCTGTGGAATGGTAGGGACGGACGGACAACCTGTCAAACATTGAAGGGAGAGCTTGATCAATGGGCTGTACAGGTTGTGGGGGAACCAAGCTCATCCACAGCTGTGACACTCACTGGTTTGAAGGAACATCTGCCTACATTGCTTAAATGTGTATGAATTTGCAAAAACTAGGGATAAGTCAAACTGGAAGGACAATATAAAGGACATTGGCTAGTCATAGCTGGCTGTTCTGACAACTTATTTTAGCACTACTTGGAAAATGTTTGAAAAAGCTGAAGATTTGTAGTACTGATTTAAGGGTACCTAAACATTAACCATTGCTCATGATCTCCAACAGCAGGATGGAGCGATTCATCTCAGGTGAGCAGCCCAGAACGTGACAGTGAGACCTTTAACAGTGGGGACTCGGGGCAGGGTGACTCCCGCAGCATCACTCCTGTTGATTTGCCAGTGACAAGCCAAGCAGCCACCATACTACCTGTACATGTCTATCCCCTCCCACAGCAGATGAGAGTTGCCTTTTCTGCTGCTAGAACTTCTAACTTGGCTCCTGGAACTCTAGATCAACCAATAGCGTTTGACCTCCTGTTAAACAACCTTGGCGAAACTTTTGATATTCAACTTGGTAGGTTCAATTGTCCAGTGAATGGTACCTATGTGTTTATCTTCCATATGCTGAAGTTGGCTGTAAATGTTCCACTGTATGTGAACCTCATGAAAAATGAAGAGGTTCTAGTCTCTGCATATGCCAATGATGGAGCTCCAGACCATGAAACTGCTAGTAACCATGCAGTCCTTCAGCTTTTTCAAGGAGACCAGATTTGGCTGCGCCTGCATAGAGGAGCAATTTATGGAAGTAGCTGGAAGTACTCTACCTTTTCAGGATACCTTCTGTATCAAGACTGATTCCTGTTTACGGTAAAAGCTGCTCAGAGCATTTTGGGGAGAAGAGGTGAAAGCTGAGAGATTAAAGTTGCACTTCATACTGACTACTTAGATGCACAATATTTGAATGGGATATGGTGATCTGTCTTGCAATGTAAG
Source organism: Lerista edwardsae (assembly GCA_029204185.1). Classification (NCBI taxonomy): domain Eukaryota; kingdom Metazoa; phylum Chordata; class Lepidosauria; order Squamata; family Scincidae; genus Lerista; species Lerista edwardsae. The sequence goes on along the minus strand of JAJKFI010000051.1, from coordinate 4,849,826 downwards.
ATGGAATTGGGTCAGCACTAATATGGCACTTTATCAGTCATGATGTAGCCTTGATAGTAAAGCTGTGAATGTATGTTTGCACTTACCCTGGAACTGTTATCAGCTCACTATACTTCTCAAAATTTGCCTTGACTCTGGGCTATACATAATGCCTTGTGCCTAAATAAAAAGTCAATATGCCTTTGTATCAATGTCTATTTCTAGGAGCAGATGGATCTTTTGTGTGGATGGATCAGATCCTACCCTAGTGTAAGTGAGGCAACAGCATATCTGGTATGGGATAGGTGAGGAGGGCTTTGCCACTTGAATTTGTGCGAGGATATACTAGCCTGTTTTCACATGTTGCCCTTTATTATGAAAGAGATGGCACATGACCACTTCCCTAACAGCACTTGTTGAAGATTAGAATAGCTGAATCATTTTTAAACTGCACTGTGTGCCATGAGGGACTGTCTTCCACCTAAGTAGCAATCCCTTGAATATAATTTTCATAACCTTAACAGGGCAAGTGGGAAAGGTGATCACTCCAGGATACCATGAATGTTTATCCCTGGAAGGAGTGTAAGTTTCTATGTTCATTTTTCTCCACCTTCTAGTTTGTCATTTCCCTTCTTGCCCGACTGTGTGTGTGTTATGGGGGTGTCAATGACCTGAATGCTGCTGAAGCTAATCAAAAGCAGTGTTTGGAACAGAAGCAGCAATGTGTGCAATCATAGTTGCATGACATAATTCTGCTCTAGCTGTCACAAATTTTTGTATACCTTCAAGCACAGTCTGTTCAACAGTGAGGTCACTTATTTATATACAGTTCCCTCTTACCTACAGGCTTGGCAGTCACACATGTAGAACCTGCAGCCAAAGGGCTGTGCAGGCCTAACTGGGAATGATATTGCAAGTAACAGGACTCCCTCCATTCTCCATTTCAGTGCCTTTCCAGTCAATATACAATATTGAGGAAAAAGGCACTGCAATGCCAACTTCGATAATGATATAGATCTGATTCAGCAGATCACAAAAATTTACAAACTGTTTGCTGGGAAAAAATGGGCTGTTAACACTAACCACCCCAGCAAGATGGAACAACCACAATCACAGATTGCATTGCAATAGTTAGGAATGATGGAAACAAACCCCTGTGCCTATTTCAGGCTAGAAACAATTAGTAAAAAGGGAGGGGGAGTCAGAATGTTTGTTTTGAAGGAATCAATGAAAGTGACATGGTATATTGGATTGGCTGGAAATAAAAGCATTCTTATATTTTTTTTCTTTTTTGGTCTCTTGTGCCTTTTTTCTTGTCTCTGATCTTCCCATCTTCCCTGTAAACTACAGCAACACCTTTTTTGTTTACTGTATGTACTCGTGTATAAGTTGACTGCATGGATAAGCAAAGGACAGGTTTTAAGCCCAAAATCATGGAATTTGCTGTGGCCTGTGGATAAGTAGAGGGTAAAACTTAGGCAATTCTTTGAATTTTGTCTTATTTTACCAGATGTGAGATCTTGAAAATGACCTACCAGTAATTGTTACCTGTGGACAGGAGAATATGAAGTGCTGGGATAGCAGGCTAGCTCTTGCTTTGTCTATTAATGGTGCATTTTGGTTTTGTTAACAGAGGCTGCAATCAAACACACTTTCCTGGGAATATGCCCCACAAAATATATTGGGACTTACTTCTGAGTAGACAAGCATAGATTGGGCTGAGTACCATAAAAAACTATCATATTTGTTACAACTGCTAATGTTGTATTACACTCCTGTAGACATTAATGCAAAGAGAATTTCCTAGTGTAAATGGCTTTATGACAAAATCAAATTTAATCATTGAATTAAATTAAAAGTTTTCAATAAGTATAACTAAGTTAAAAATTTATTTGAAATAAATAAGATTTGCTCTTTACATTAAATGGCTCTTTTTGAAGGGGAAAAAGGCCATCCATTGATCTCCTGCCCCTACCAAAGCAGCATCTGAGGAACTTTTGGGGGGGGGAAGGGAGGAAAAGAAAGGGAAAAGCCCAGCCAATGTTTACAGCCAGGTGTGTAAATTTAGCACATTTTAAAAAATATGTAATCAGCCTGCAATAGGTCCTTAAAAAATACTGGTCCTACAGAGCTACAGCACACTGTATTAAAAAATAAATTTAAAACTTAAAAATGTAACACATTGTAAAACTATGGTAGTAAAACTACTGAAAGTCAAAATAGAAAAAAAAACATTTTCTGAAACAGAGTTGAAATTTAGAAAAAAGGTAAAGGTGTTATTAAAATAGAAGAGCAGTAAGAAATGTGCACTTGACTGAGCTGTGAAAGGGTCTGTCTTCAGAAGAGCTGGCCAAGGGCGAAAAAGGGAAGTGGGCATTTTTTTATTTTTGTTCTAAATGGCATTCATGGGGAATGTGGGCAGGCAGCAGCAACAATCCAAGGCATTGCAAGTTGTAAATGAAGCTGATAAGGTTCCTATCAGGAATTTCTTTTGGATGTTAATTAAGGCTTTTTTGCTCTGCTCCTGTTAGCTCTGTTGCCCATTAACAGCTTTGGAAGCCTTTTGTTTTACCTTCAGCACAGTGGCTGATAGGCTATTCTGAGAAATAGGAACAAGCTGCCAGAGGGAAGTTTAGCTCAGCAGGGCCTGGGATGTGGGTGGGGGTGACCTAGGAGGAAGATCACTCCTCACAGAGGGGAGAAAACCCCTGGTCTATGCCTTGCTCTACTGATCATGTGATAAACAGCATGAGGGGTAACATAGATCCAGCTGGCACAATGGCAGGCTACCAAGCAAGTACCCTCTGTATCACCTTCTGGGAACCTGTCAGCCAGGAAGGAACAGAACTGCTGCAAAATACTCCCAGCCCCAACCTACCCAACTGCAATTATTTCAGTGGGCCTTGTGCTTTTGGTTGCTCTGCCTACTCCTGTCCCTTTTTGAAAGGTAGTACTTTCCACATGAAAACAAAACGGGGCTTTCTACTGCAGCAGGAAGGGGTGCACAGGGGCCTGCAGGGTTCAGACCCCTCAAGACCTCAGCATGACCCTACGTAAGCGCTGAAGCCCCTGGGTCTCCCTTGGTGTCGTCGAGGCACCCGTAATTGGGCAATGCCCCTTAAGGGGGAATGACCCAGTTCCCAATAGTGGGTTGTGATTCCACAGTGGGAATACTGAATAGCTACTGAATTATGCTATTGGAAGATTTCAGGTCCAAAATGCTCTCAAGTGTACCTAAGGCATCCTGCTGCTTTTTGCATCTATCTCATTAATGAATGGCCTGTTATGGCCCATTCCTACTTTTATCCTGTCCCAGCCCTGTTTCCAATTTCTCCTTAGCTGGAATTTCACACTATAACTCTTAATTCTCTGCACTTCTCTCAGGCTCCTTGTCACAGTCCAGGGTCTCTGTGATTGATCTTACACACTTCTGGTTCACCCCCAGTGAGCAAAAATGCATGTTCCCAATTTAGTTCTTGTGTAACCTACTGTGTACAAAAAAAGTGTTAAATACAAGTTCTTGCACGTGTTTACCTGACTGACCGAACAGCCCCCTCCAATGGCCAAAGTGTCTGAAGAATAATCTCATCACTTGAGGCTATGGATGATCACTCACTCTGACCCCTCCCAGCTGGAGATTTGCAGCTGCAAAGCATTTCCAATTAGCAAGACCTTGAGCATGTTATCAGCCAGCCAAAGTGAGATTCAAGATAAGGTGGCTTCTTAGCCTTCTAACTAGCTCTGGCTCCACAGCTGTTGCAAAATGGCAACCGCCTACAAGATGGAGTCAGACTTAAGACAATGGTTTTAACTTGTTCTTCACTCCCCTCCATCCCCTTCTGTTAAAAGGGGGACGGTGTACCAAACCAGCTTATTTGCAGGGTTACTCTAAGGATCACTGAAGCTGTTTGTTTTTCAGCCAGATACTAGCAGGAAGTGATGTCTTTAGCATACCAGCATGCTTCTTCCTCAACTGAAAAACAAACTAATGAAAAAGGTGCCAAAAATACTTCAGGGTTTGTTTGTTTTTTGACATTTAATTATGGTCTTTAAAGTTACCGCAAAGTTATTAACTTCTGTATAATGCTTTTAAAATATCAAGAATAGATGGCTCCTTGTGTCCAAGTTCTAATCCCCCTCCTCCACTGCCTCCCCTAGTCGCCATACAAAATGGCTGGTGCCCAGTTGTCTCTTTGGAACACAGCAAATGTTAACATTATGCATGGAGGCCCTCACCTTTGACGCTTCAAGCTCAAAGAAAACATTGCTATCAGGCCGAGTGTACTTGAAGCTGAAAAACATATGCAATCCTAGCATGCTAGATACAGCTCTCTAATGCTACTAGTTGAAAAATAAACACAATCTGAAAAATGGTACTCACTGGCTCCCCTAGGGCACAATCCTAACCAATCCTTTCCAGCACTGGGGTAAGGGCAATGCAGCTCCAAGATAAAGGAACAAATGGAGAAGGCTATTACTCTATTGCAGGATGCAAAACATATCCCAGTGGCACAGCTATGTCAATGCTGGAAAATTGGTGGATTGCCCCCCCCCCTTAGTTACAGATGCCTGACTTTAAGATACCTGCATTGGTGCTTTCACACAGGACATCCTTTGTGGTGCTTTTCAACAAGCACAATAGAGCTGGGCTTCTGTATACTGTTACCAACTTTAGTCTGGTGTCTTCCTTAGGGGTGGTGCAAGGGTAATAGGTTACCTTAGAATGCCAAATGCAGGGGAGTAGGCAGTGAGATACAAATATTTGGTTGTCTTATGTGCTCCCTGAGGCATCTGTTGGGCCACTGTGAGATACAAGAAGCTGGACTAGATGGCCCTTGGCCTGATCCAGCAAGGCCCTTCTTATGTTTTGAGGTACATAATGACCTAGCTTCCAAACCAACCTCTGGAATAGAAACAGTTCGTATGTGTACATATGGAAATTTGAACACAAAGGGAAAGCGCTATACAAAGTCCTGTTTTTAAGTTGGGTTCCCAAACTGGAACAGAGTGCCTATACCTTTAACCATTGTACAAAAGAGGTAATTTGGGCAGGTACAGCTTTTGAAACCCTCTCATTATGAGCTGCACCTGCCCAAATTCCCTCTTCTGTACAATGGTTAAAGGTATAGGCACATTGTCCCAGTTTGTATCTGGTAACCCTATTATATCTTTAAGTACTAACTGAGCAGTTGCGAATGTTGGTGTTCTAGAAATTTGAGCATCACTTTCGCTTGGGTCCCTGCAATAGGCCTTTTATTTCGCGTTGTGATGAGCAGTTTGTCTTACGCATTTCTTGCAAGCCATACAGTACTCCTAGTGAGCGCTATGGAGGCTCGTGCAGAAAACGGAAACTCCGAGGGAAACAGTAGCAGGCTCTTGTTTTCGAGCAGCAGCAGCTTCCGAAGCCGCCTTTCTTTTCCAAAGCTTTCGATGCTTCCCTGGGCAGCCAGGAATCCGGGGGTGGGGGGGATGGGCAAAAGCCACAAGCGCCCCGAACTGTTTCCGTAATGAAGCATGGCCGCCTTCACGTCCAAAGTCCTTGTACGGAGAACGCGCCTTGCTTAGCAGCGGCGCCCTTTTTTCCTCTGTTCCGTACAGCAATATGGCGTCCGACGAGCCTGCGCCGAGCCAGGGCTAGGCCCTCCCTTTAAAATGAATGGGAACCCATTGACTCCAGTGGGCGGGCTTAGCGGCCATGACAGTATGTCCAAAACATTGCTCATTCCAAGCATTTCCAATGGGTTTTCGCATGATGTTTAGCGCTTAATCGTTTACTCCTGAAGTAAAAACTTACCAAAATAACAACGTGTGATCGTGGAGAAACATCAGTGGTAACCATATTATGAGTTAATATGCAATTCCAAGGTTTAATTCCGCGTAATTATATTACATTAAAATCTCTTCATAACACAAGTAGTTGTCAATAGGAGAGTAATTCTTTTTTACTTCTACGCTATTAAGAGCATTTTTTTAAACTTCTACACTAACCCCCCCCCCCCATAAAATTAACTTTCACACGCGCGCCGTGCGAGCGAGAGAGCCCCTCCGGCGGCAAACCTCGTCGTTCCCGGCAATGATTCAGTCAGCCATTTTAGTAAATCCACGGCTTCAAGTCTGTGACGTCATGGCCTATCCAGCTATCTAACATGCTTGCGCCGAGCAGAAGGGGGAAGGGAGCACGGGCGCGCGCGCGCGCGCGCACAAGCCTCCGATGAGGACGTAAAGCGGCTTTTTCTTCGCAACACCCCTGCTGTCGCAAACCGGTGAATGGCTCCTGTGTGATAATAAAAGGGGGAGAGGCGAAGGGGCCAGTGTGTGTGGCCGCGGCGACAGCAGGAGCAGCGGACCTTCTTCGGCCCAGTGAGGCGGCGTGGCTTCTTCGGCGGCGAAAGGACATGGATCCCAATCGCATCGTCCAGGCGCTCAAGGGCACCATCGACCCCAAGCTGCGTCTGGCGGCTGAGAATGAGCTCAACCAGGTGAGAGTGCGGGCCTCGGCTTGACCGCCCCCCCCCCAACAGGCCCGCCGGGGGGGACTTCCAGGATCAGCCTCCACCCCTCCCATGGGACCTTGACTGGCGAAGAGGCTTTGTTCCCTTATGGAGGACTCGCCTCTTCCTCTTTCTCCCTCTCCCCTTTGCCTTTGACTACCCCTCCCCTAAGGTTCTCCATACCCTTGGAGAATGAGCGACCCTTCTGGGTTCTGAGGAGGAAGATCCTGTTGTTGCTGCGTCTCTTCTCCCCCGCCTCCCTCCCAACAGGCACAAAAATCCTGTGGCACCTTATCAGAAGAAACAAAGGCTAATCTAATCTAGCTTCCTATATCTCGCAGTGGCCCTCCAGATATCTCAGAGAGCGTGAAAGACAAACAAGATTTCTGCATAGTGTTGCAGCGTCCTTGCATTTGGCTTTCTGAGATACCCTGGTCCTAAAATAAGGAGGTTGTCTTATTTCCTCCCGAAAGCTGGAGGAACCTTTAAAGCTTTTTAAAGCCACCTAGGTCAGATACCATTGCCACATCCTGTGGCAAGGAGTTCCACAGATTAACTACCACCTGGGTAAAAAAGTACTTTATTTTCTTTGTTCTAACTCTCCCAACACCTTCTTTACTGATGGGTTTATTGTGCTGCTCACTTTGTCATGCTCATCAGCTTTTTTTATGAATATGACTGAATAGCTGTGCAGTTCTATACATGTTTATGGGGAAGTAAGGCCTCTGTGGTCTTTGGCACCATAGGGTTGCAACCCTAATCTTTATTAGGCTCAGTCCAAATGACACAAAGGCGGCATGCTTTGGGATGAGTTCTTTAGCATTTAGTTCTTTCTTGAGTTCTTTAGCATTTAGGAGGCCTTAGTTCAAGGCTTGTCTTTTCACTTTGACCCTAATAATAGAGTGTGGTTTTGCTGATTTATTTTTAATGGTTCAACATGGCTACCTGTAGTCTTTGTGGTCTCCTTGTGGCCTTGGGTCTCTGTAGTCTTGCTGTAACAGACTAGTATGGCTACTCTCATAGTTGCTTTAGCCTTCTCTTAGTTGTTTAGTCAATGAGCAGACTCTACCACTTTGGAGGCAGTCACCATTTTTTAAGCTGCCAGGAAGGTAGTCATGTTGGTCTAATGAAATGGATAGTCCACCTAAGCTTCAGCTGAAATAAGTTGTTTAGACCAGTGCTTCTCAAACTTTTTAGCACCAGGACCCACTTTTTAGAATGGGTCCAGGATGTGCTGGAAGTACAATCACTGTGACACCAGAGCCTGCTGCTTTTCTAAGAATTTGATTATTTCTCAGCCATTTTCCATTATCAAAGTGAATTGGAAAGGGGGGGAAAAGCCTATTTACAACCTTGACACAAGCAAAGCCGCCACAAACACCTCTCTTTCTTGCATTTCATCTTCCCATATTTTCAATATGTCTGCCCTAGGTGCTTTGCGACCCACCTGAAATTGGCTTGCAACCCATTGGTGGGTCCTGACCCACAGTTTGGGAACCACCATTTTAGACTTAAGTAGCAGCAAGCGCTTTGTTGTTTGTGCTGCTTTATTATATAAACTGTTTTAGTATTGGTGACACTCTACTATGCCTAGAGCTGTTGAGGCTTCTTTTTAAACATAACAATATTTTAAAAAATTGGGTGACAATCATGGTTTTATTTAACCAGTCTGAAATGGTTTTATTTTTTCACGGATGGCTGTGTTATCAAAAAAAAAAAATGGGCTGAAGCGGTGTTATGTGGTTTTTATTCCAAATCAATATTATACAGCCACAGGAATAAAACAGGCATCTCTCTCTCACCCGAATGAGCAAGCAGTTAAGGACCTAGACCTACACACAGAAGCTGGGGGCAGCTAAGCAGCCAAAAGCAACCTAACTTACTCACACACAGTTCTATTTTCCTTTCTCCCCCCCTTCAGATCTGCCTGTATCATTATTACAATCGGGTTCAGTAGAGGTACATAGCAAAATACAGAATTGCAGAAATTCCCTAGACTACAGAACATGGATCATTTTTAATGTGCACAACACAACAGGATGTGAAAAAACAGCTAAGGAAACACACAGATGCAGACTGCAGAAAAACAATAATGTGAAGGATTTTACCTCAAGAGATCCTGCAACCATTGTAGTGACACCAGCTCTTATAGAGTTAATTGCAATAGAGAGGCTCTGCTGGGCGGAGCAGTAGCAATTAAAGCCTTGCAAACTATCTGCAAGTACTAAAGACAGTCTGCATTCACTTGCAAATGATCAGCAGGGTTAAAAAGGTGAATTTCAGTTTATTTCCCTGATTAAAGGGGCTATTGCTGATTAAAGTGGCTATTGTTTTTAACAGCCAATTTCATGGTATTTTGCAAATACCATTTTAGATTGCCCCTAGTCATAACCCTCAGTTTGTGAGCAAGTAATGTAGGTTTCTGATAGAATGATATTAATATTTAAAGTGTTAAAGTTCCTGAAACTTGACTTTTCTACCACTGCTTTTGGCAATTTTGAAGTAGGCTTGTGCAAAATATTTTCTAAATATCTAAATTTAATTACAAACTACCACCATTGTGATATGAAACTAAACTTATAGTGTGATCTTAAGCATGTATACTCAGAAGTAAGTCCCACTGAGTTTAATAGGACTTTCTCCCTGATAAGTGTGTATAGGATTGCAGCCTTGGTCTTTTAAAAAAGCCTCAGTTTCAGGAATCTTCATATGTACATTATACTGAATTGCAATATGTTGAATCAGAATTGATTGATAAGCAAAACAACTGGGCCAAAACAGAAATGATAGTATGATTATAATACAAGGTTTTGATGTGCAAAAATAACAGTTCAGTTATGAGACATGATTCAAAAAGAATCATGTTATAAAGAGTCAGAAATACAGTATATTATAAGAAATGTCATTGGACACAGAATTATCCTATGATCCAAAAATTCCTATGCTGCTAGCATTTGTTTTTATACAGTGACATACAAACTCCAGCAGGAAATCAATCTTCAGTTCATTTTGGCAAAAAAAGAGAACTCACAAAGAGTTTGCAGTGGAAACAAACATAAACTGCATTTATGGCATTCATTTAACATTGCACATATAAAGTTTCCCTAGAAATCTTGTGATGTTTGTATCGGCCTTAAAAATCATCAGCTGTTGTATAATGTTCAAATTATAAGCCCCTGTATTCCAATGTTTATATAGTTGTTGAAAGACTGAATACAATTTGCTCCATTATGTTGTGCAAAGTGTTTCTCATAGTCACAAGAAATGTGATGATAAAGCCTTGTCTAAAGACTTATCTAGCATCGGGTGAGTTGGAGACAGGGGTATTTCCCAGCCCTCCCTTGTGAAAAGGTAGTGGTTGAGCCTGGAACTTTCTGAATTGAAATGTTCTCCATCAGCTACAAACTCAGTACTGCAGGGAAACAGTGCCTGACTCAAGGCTTCTGGTCTGAGCCCTGTGGTAGTTAGCAACACACTCCCTCATGCATGGAAAAACTTCCAAGATGCATGCATGAGCTGTCCCTCTGCTTCCTCTGGGTACCAGTTGCCTGTAATGAGAAAGCTGAGCTCTGTGGTAGAGCACACGTTTGCATTCAGAAGTTTCTGCATTCAACTCCTGGCCTCCCCATTCAAACTGCCCCACAGTTCCGCTGTACCTCTGGAGGTTGCCTGCCAGCCAGAGTGTACAATACTGAAGTGGATGTCATTTTTGTATATGGTAGCTTATGTTATTATGGCTGTTCCTACCTCTGTTCTGAGTCTGTTCCGCCATCCACACACAAATTCATGCAAGTGAAAGAAAGCAAACCTCCTGTTTAGTCTTTTAGAAGAAGTCAAGAGTGTTTTTTTTCCACTCAGAAGGGAAGATAATCGTGCACCTATTTTACCCCGTTTCCTCCCTGACCTTGTAGATTTGTTTCTCTTCAAATATAATACCCTGGTGAAAGGAGCACCAGCATTGATCCCAAGTGAACTGGAAATGTGGTTTCTCAAATCACATCCGATCAGTTACAGTTTTGCTTTTGCCCTTGACATACTGAAACATTTGGCTGCCAAACCCTGAATGAAATCTTCAAAGTCTTCTAGATTTTTAGTAAATCAGTACCACAGTGATGTTTAAGTGACTCCATGGGAGGGACAGGATGCATTTATTTAAGAATCAATAATGGAGTGTCTAATAAACAAATGTTTGGACTACTTGTCCACCAATAAACTTCAACTAAATTATCAGAAATCAAAAATCTTAGTCTTTTCTAAGTCCCGTAAAATATATAACTGGATCTTCAATGGACGTTTAATTGAACAGGTGAGGACCTTCAAATATTTGGGATTATTATTCTCAGCCAATAGCTCTTGGGCTGGTCATCGTCGTATGGCACAAACGACAGCCAAAATATCCTCATTTAATTGGCAATTTCCAGATTCTTCTACAACAAAGGGGGCCGCCTAATTCCGGCTGCCCTCAAAATATTCAATTCCAAATCTATTTCTCAAGCCCTCTACGGAATCCTTATCTGGATCAATGCTTATCATAAATCATTAGAAATTTTTCAATCTGTTTTTTTGAGAAGAATCATGGCCATGCCAAACTGCGTCCCCTATGAGGCTTTATGTCTCGAGACGGGACCACTCCCAGTTGAGGATGTTGCTTGGTACAGAACTTGTAAATACTGGCTAAGAGTGTATTTTGACACCTCTCAAACAAGCCTACTATATTACCTAAAAAAAGATCGTTGCCCCCCTGCTGATGGTTGGCTTAGGAAGATCAAACAGATCGGTCTAGACCCGGACATCCTAGGGGCTCTCTCGTTCCAGGCTGCCCTAAGAACTGTTAGACAAAGGCTGGCTGACATCAACTCACAAGACCTATTAAGAGCCGCTAATAGATCTTGCTCACCTTTGTTTTGGAATCTTCCTTTGGTAGTAGGCAGGCCACCGGTTCACATTTCTCTATTGTATAACCCTGAATTTAGAAGGGCAATTTCTTTGGCCCGCTGTAATTCAATCCCCTCGGCGGTGCTAACGAGCCGATTCAACAACATTCCCTTCAATGACAGATTATGTCCTTGCCCGATGAATGTTGTAGAGACGCTACCCCATATCTTCTTCCACTGCCCATTCCATTCGGCCGCGAGGGATAAATTCTTTGCCTCTCTCCCACAACAAAAGCCTTGTAGTCCAGCGCAGTGACCATATCAAATCAAAAGAATTCAAACAAAAGCCCTCTCAACTGGATTCGACAGTACTAGGTGTGCATATTGCCGGGAAGAAACCCCGGGAAACTCCGAGTACCAGAAGTGGGCCATTTACAAGATGCCATTCTAAGAATGGGCCACAATGCATTGAAAAGTCCTATACGTAAACTGCGCCAGTCCCAAGCTCGGACACAGTCCAACCACAGGTATGACTGCAGTTTTTCTCAGAGCTGGGTGTGCTTATTGCAGGAAAGGCAGTCCGGGAACTTTGGAGTACCCGGGGTGGGCCATTTCCACCAGGTCCCAGTCTGAAGTTTCATGACTTTGCATGCATTTTGGCCCATTTAGAGACTGGGACCTGGTGGAAATGGCCCACCCCAGGTACTCCAAAGTTCCCGGACTGCCTTTCCTGCAATGTGCACACCCAGCTCTGAGAAAAACTGCAGTCATACCTGTGGTTGGACTGTGTCCGAGCTTGGGACTGGCGCAGTTTACGTATAGGACTTTTCAATGCATTTTGGCCCATTCTCAGAATGGCATCTTGTAAATGGCCCACTTCTGGTACTCGGAATTTCCCGGGGTTTCTTCCCGGCAATATGCACACCTAGTACTGTCAAATCCAGTTGAGAGGGCTTTTGTTTGAATTCTTTTGATCTGAGGGCTTCTTTTGGCGTAACTGCGCTGGACTATTGGCTTATCGATGAAGTCTACCTTAGTTCTATTTTACAGTGGACGGATGAGATTTCTCTGACTGCTCTTGGCAAATTTCTGTTGGATATAATTAAGATTAATACAGCCCGAGAATCCAATTTAAAGTTTTAGTGTTTTAGGGGACGTTCCTAAAATTGTATTTTGCATCTGTGTATGTTTGTTTGTGTTTGTTATGCCAATAAAGGTATCTATCTAATCTAATGGAGTGAAACAGATTCCTCTGAGTGTGCTATATTTCTTCTACCTCAGTTTTAGCACTTAGACTGTGTAGTGCAACATTGTGAAATGGCAGTGAAGAGAGCACTGGAGAGTTAGCAGCTGTGCTAGGTGAACAAATGGTCTGATTTAGTACAAGACACATTGCTATGATCACACTTTCTTTGATGTCAACCTTTTGGTAAAGTCCTGATAATGTTCTTTCTTTTCAGTTTTGTAGCCCATGCCGTTGCATATGCTTATGCAAGTGTATGTACTATACCGGTGATGGTGAATTTTTTGGGCTTAGTGTGTCAACGATTCAGAAAATGTCTAACTTGACTCTGCTGGCGTGATACACACACGCTCTTGAACAAAAGAGAAACAATTCTTTACATATCCATTTTTTTAAAAAAAAATGCAGTTCAAGCACTGTGGTGCTGTGTATGCTATTTATTTCTTTATAAAGAAATGTCAAATAATTTTATTACAAAAAATGAAATGTGAGTAACTCAAACTCAGTTGTCAGGTGCGGTGAATGCTGGCGTGTCACCCAAAACGTTGTGATGTGGCCTTTGACACGCGCATCATAGGTTCACCATCACTGTACTATACATTCAAAGAACAGCTGCAGACTGTGTAGGGTGCTGTCCATTTGTGACTGGTGCTGATTCATTGGTACCTGATCTCAGGGTTTTTGTGTGTGTACATCTTTGCCACTGTACAGTGGCCACTGTTTGGGGCAGTGCAACCTGGGAAAATTCTCTGGATTATGGTCTTTAAGAAATGCTAATCCAGTTTTCCTCTGGGAAGATAAACTACTATGGTTGAATCAGGAGGGACTGTAAGGGTGATCCAATCAGCTGCATCAAGTCAAAAGCCATTCAGCTTGCTCTAGAGGATGTATTTGTGGACCAAATTAGACTTGACTTTAAATGTGTCTTTTGACACTACGCATTTTTCTTTCTTGGGGGTGGGGAAATAAATAGCATTGGAATCCACTTAAACAAGCACCCAAAGAATATTAAGCACATGTTTAACTCTCCTCTTAGAGTAAATGGTATCTAAAAGTGTTGCTGGAGCACATCTGGTTTGGGGAAAAGGGTGAGGAAGAAAAGTCGCTTTTCCTTATTCTTGACAATGCTGTTATGTGTAACTTTTTAACAATATGGTGCTTTGCTGATTAACCTTTTGTATAACTTCCAGTCCTACAAGATAATCAACTTCGCTCCTAGTCTGCTACGAATAATTATTTCAGATCAAGTAGAGTTTCCAGTCCGACAGGCAGGTAAGCTAAAAATAGAACTTTCACATGTTGGGATTGGGCTGCTAGTCATACATATTTGGAGGATGTATGTTTCCTAACTTGATAGCTTCCTAATCTTGGCTTAATACAAATTAAAGATCAGTTAATGAACAAAACAAACTCCAGAGCAGGACATTTTGGCGATGGCTCTCCCCTGTTCGTCCCCAGCATGTGGTAGCTGAAAGTATGCTCCTGCTTTTGAAGATGGAGGCCCCATCTATGATCAACAGTGGCCAATAGTGATCAATTGACAGTGATACATAGACCGATCCTCAGTGAATTGCCTCTAAACTGTCTTAAAAGCCACTTTGGGCCCTGGCCACCTTGCTGGTTGCCTAGTGTGGAATTGCATCACAGCAAAGACTTGATGCCATCTTGGCAGTCATGTCACTGCTGCATGCTGGCTCTTGAAAGGAGGAGAGCTGGGAAGAGGCACCTGGCAAGGTACCTGCTGCCAGCTCTCTTGTTAACTCTTTTTGATGTACATGATGTTGCCAAAGTGTTGGTTGGGGCCCCTGAGTATGCACACCCACAACTGCCAGGGAGCCACTTTTGTGTGAAGCCATTTCAGTGTAATTGCAATATGGTCAAAGAGCATGACCCATGTTAGTGGGACCAGTTGCATGGTTTCACCATGCTTCTAGGAGCAAGGCCTGCCCTGGAGAGAACCCTGATAGTGGGTGCGTGAGTGAAATTTGTGACTGCTCATTTTACTGTCTGCTAGTGCTCAATATTTAATTTTAAGGAGGAAAAACAATTTGAAGCTGCCCAGCTCATTTAGATTTTTAATCTTTGCTTGCTGAAATATTTTATTTGCGCATTCACATGGTTATTGTTGTAAGCTGTATACTCTATGAGCAGAAAAATAGGATATGAATATATTGGATAAATAAATAGATGGAACAGACTCCCAGGCAGTTGCGAAGGGGGGTGGGGAGGAGGGTGTGTAAATTTCACAATTGGGATGCTAGTCTTCAAATGAATACTTGTTATTGGGACTCGCATTACGGATCACTCCGACTCCCGCTTTTGAAACTTGGTTTCTTTTTTAACTATCCCATCCTGTACTGCTATGTGAGAATTAACTGGTTTTTTTCCCATTCAGCTGCCATTTACTTGAAGAACATGGTGACACAATACTGGCCAGATCGGGAGCCTCCAGCTGGGGAAGTGGTATTTCCCTTCAACATTCATGAAAATGATCGACAGCAGATTCGGGATAACATTGTGGAAAGCATTATTCGTTCTCCAGACTTAGTGAGGTATTGCAGGCTCAGGAATGTGCCCCCAAAATCCCTGAACTTTGCAACAGCCAGAACAAATATTCCTACTTGGAATGAAGTGTGTAGATTAACTACCATATATATATATATATATATATTTACTCTTGGTTTAAAACTCTTTTGTTCTAGAGACTTGGCTGCTGGCAGACAAAGATAGAAGGTCATGAAGGAAATAGTGATGGGGTCAGGAAGGCAAGGAATAGCATACATGGAGGGGGAAATCCTGCTCAGGAGGTGGCGCTAGAGACATTTGAAACTCTTTGACTTTTCACCTTTAGCAGAGGAATATTAACTCCCAAGGGCAATTCTTAAATTAGGAATATGTTTGAAAGATGGAGCTGCTTATGCACATATGACAGAGGAAAGAAATATATATCTCACTGGAGTGCTTGCTTTGCATGCAGAAGCCTCTAGGTTCAGACCCTGATTAGGCTGGGAGAAGTCTGAATCCCTGGAGAGGTGTAACCAAGCAGTGGGGTTAAATTGATAGGTGAAGGAAAGCAAGAGTTGCCTTTGAAAGCTACAGGCCTTCTTTAAATGGAGGCTCCGAGAGAACTATTGTTAAACAAGATGGCTGTGATATTCTTTGTGAATGTCTCTTTGAGAAACTGCAGTGAAGAGTGCTAATGAAAAAAAGTTCAATACAGCTGATAAATGTGTTTAGTTCTTTGCAATACCAAAGCAGATGTGTTTTCCCATACCAAGGTAAGGATACTGAAAAGCCATTTAAATTTCCTTCAGGGGACAATGGAGCAGATTGGCTTCCACAGCAGAGCCATGTGCAACAGAGGAGTGAGATTGTATCCCATGCTGCTTGCCATTTGTAACATTTAGTCAGTCAGATTGACCTTGAATATGAGAGAGAAAGTTCTGAAAGCTTGGTTTTACTTGCTTTCCTTTTCATGTGTGCTCTTTATGGCCATCTTGATTTTGTTTCTAGTGGCAATTGATTTGTATATATTTGGTGAGCAGAAGAAGGGCATGAAAATTGCAGTAATACCCAACGTTAACTACAGTGTTCATTGACTTGGATATGGCTCCAGAACCATTTCCTGTCCATCCTTTCCCTTTTGAACAGTTTCTGATATTAACTGTTTTGTTGGGTGGTTTATCTGAAGGACAAAATTTAGTCCAAATTTCTGATATCCTTAAAGCATTTACTTCCCAAACATCTTACTCTTGTCGCTTGTTGATTTAACTTTTTTTCTATCTCTCTTCTTTCTCAACTGTTTAGGGCCCAATTGACTATGTGCCTTCGCGTTATCATCAAGCATGACTTCCCTGGTCATTTCCCAAAATTCATAGAGAAGATGGCCTGTTTCTTGTTGTCTGCTGATAGTGGGAACTGGCTTGGAACTCTGTTGTGCCTGTACCAACTAGTGAAGACCTATGAGTAAGTGGATCCTTGTCAAAGACGCCCCCATGGTGACACTACTTGGAGAACACCTCCAAATAGACACATGCCTGTTTTGCCTTTCTTGCAAAACTTTGCAGTCTTGAAAAAGTGTGTAGAAAGAGGGAACAGTCTACCCATTTGCTGTGGGGAAACCAGCAATACAGTCAGGAGCAGTTCTTGCAAAGAGCGTTAGGCCAGATAAGGAGAGAGTGAGAGCCTGTCCACGTTTCTGATCCCTTTAAAGCATTTGCTTCCAAAACTTCTTACTCTTGTCATTTGCTGTCCAGTGTCTTGTCACTTGGCGGTATTCAGATCAGCTTCTGAGCAGACACGCACAAGATGTAACTTTTGGGTACTGGTCATCCATGTGAGTTAACAGCTTCTGCTCTTGCAAATCGTGGATTTCCTGTGAAAAATGGAATGAGATTGGCTCTACAGTAAGCAGAATAATGCAGCTTATTTTTTTCTCTCCCCATTCTGGATCTGATGGTTAAAAGGTTTGTGTGCTGTAGGCTGTCATTCAAAATGACAGCACTTCACTCTTTCCTCAGAATGCAGAATAATTAGGAAGAGTACAGTTTTGCTTCCTAACTGCTTCTGGGTTTAATCACTTCTTCAGGTACAAAAAGGCTGAAGAGCGAGAGCCCCTTATTGCTGCGATGCAGATATTCTTGCCTCGGATTCAGCAACAGATAATTCAACTCCTTCCAGCCAGCTCCCATTACTCTGTTCTTCTTCAGAAACAGATCTTAAAAATTTTCTATGCACTGGTTCAGGTATGTGTCTGTGTATAACAATCTCAATTGTGTGCAGTTGAGTGTATCTTGGCAGTGACCTTTCCCAGTTGTGCTATGTGAGATCCTTGAACCAGATGCTGGGGACTGAATCTGGTACCATTTGAGGCAAAGCGTATGCTCTGCCATGTGGCTGTGTCTTCTACCTACCTAGCCAATAGAAAAAACAATCCTAGCTCTCTATCCTAAATGTGGATATCTGAAATGGATTTCAAGCTGGCCTATTTATAAACAAGTAAACATAAGGAGCCAGCATTAGACTATACTTCACAGCATTTGAATAATGAGACTGTAATACTTTAGTAGTTTTTAAGCAGTACTGCAATGGGTGTGTTTATGCTTTTTGCTCTTTTACAGTGAAGTTGTCCTGGTACCTATACACTCTAGTATAGGGTTTTCTTCCTGTTTCTCCATCTGTCCAGCCACCAGAAAGAAAGAATGCTCCCATGGGTATTAGTGAGAAGGATCTTGGCAAAAATTGCCCTTTTTAACATGTAGCACAACTGTGTGTGTGTGCTGTGTGTAGGTCATCCTCCTCAAATTCCTGTTCCCTGTGCCCATAGTTGTCTAAGGCATGACCAACAACTGAGACTTTGGAGGCCACACAACTAAGAACTCAGGAGCTAGTTCAAAGCAAGGGGCAGAGCACATATATACAGGAAACATCAGAAACCTGTCATGGTAGAGCAGACATGGATGGCCTAAGCTGTGCTGTTCCTTGCTCTGAGAGACTTTGCTTAGAATGTTGCACGCTACTTTTAACCTGGAAGGTGCCTGTGCAACATGACGTAATTTTCAAGAGGGTTCTAGGGCTAGCTCTCATTTTATGTAGGGAATGATGGTGTGCGGCAGTCTCTGGTTTCAGCAGAGTGGCTTTATCCTCAATATTTGCTTTGGAATGCTTTGCTTCCAGTCCTGGTTGCATTCAGATTAGGTTATTGTGATATGCTGTACAAGGGGTTGCCTTTGAGAAGTATTTGGAAGCTTCATTTGGCTCAGAAAACATCAGCCAGACTATTATCCTATGTATTGTCTAGAAATGCAGTCGTACCTTTTTGTGCACTCTTTTTTGTATCGAGCTAATTTCTCTCTCTTTTTTAAAATAATTTGTTCCAGTATGCACTGCCGCTTCAGCTGGTGAATAACCAAACCATGACTCAGTGGATGGAGATTTTCCGGACTGTCATTGACAGAAATGTGCCTGCTGTAAGGTTTACATTGGTGTACTTCAGGGTGGTTGGGAAGGGGATTTGTAGCAAGAAGAGGATGTTAACTGTAAATTGCTCCTTTTGCAATTACCTTTGAGGCTTCTCACCTCCCTAGAAACATTCTAGTGTTTTAAATGGAGTAATTGTCTTTACATTTTGCTACAGCTCAACAAATATCTAGTTCAGTAGTTCCCAAACTGTCCAAAATATAGGACATCACTTTAAAAGGTGACTCTGCCCACTAAAGATGCTGGTAATGATTTAAAACTGAAATTGGTTAAACTTAATTATTCCTAGAAGCTAACACATCCTGGCAGGTGAGAACACTACAATCCCAGAAGTAAATTTTATGAAATTCAATGAGACTTCCAAGTTACTGTGTATGGGGTTGGTCTCTTACACTTCAAGTGTTTAACCATCTGTTGCGGTTCAGACAGTGTTAATTACTTAGAATGTGCTTCTTTGTCTGAATAATTTGATTAGCATGTACCTGAGAAACCCTCTTATTGGTTTAGTAATTTATGTTCCACATTTCTATAAACCCAGGGTTTGTACAAGAGTTGTTTTTTTAAACAAAGCTAAATATAGCCCATTTGTCAGTAGAGCACTGTTTAAAACTTATTATAAACCTGTGTTATAAGATGTAGTTTTCCTATTGATATGCTCTGTTGAAATTAAATGTTCCTTTTTGTACACAGGGACTGATTGTTCTTTTATTTATTTTAATAGGAAACTCTGCAAATTGATGAAGATGACAGACCAGACCTGGTGTGGTGGAAATGTAAGAAGTGGGCCTTGCGCATAGTTGCTCGCCTTTTTGAAAGGTAATATGCTGATTAGCTAAACACTGAACTTCTGAATTCTGCTCCAGTCACTTGTGCCTTTTATATTTTAGTAACATTTACGTATATAACAAAGAAAATGTCAATAGCTTTTAGCATCCTTCCTTAACTAATTTATGGTTTTGTTTATCGAGTGAGACAGTTAACAGAGTACCCGAGGAAAGCAGGCGGAGAGAGTGTATAGAAAAACTGACAAGGATGGCAGAGCATGTATTTTTCATCACACTTCTACTCATGTATTTTGAGGAAGTCTGACCTAATTCACCAAAGGCTTCTTACGTATCTTTTATATGTATTTTGTTCTCTCAAGTTTGCAGCTATGGTGGCCATTTAGACTCTACTAGGGCAGATGTGACGAACTTGGGTTCCACGAGCCTTGTGTGGCATCCTGTCGGAGACAATAAACCTGTCTTTACTAACGGTCTATTAGGCAGGAAGCCTGGCAAACCACACTATGGGTGGGCTTGTTGGGTCACATGTTATGCAAAGGCACTGTAGGAGAAGAACATGCTTCTGTCACAAAATCACTGTCCTCTTGGCTATGAAAGCAGCTCACTCTGATCTAGTTTGCTTGAATCAAAGTCTTGAGTTCAGGCTGGTTGTGCTCTGGAGACCTGTAGTGGCTGCAAGCATCCTTGTCTCTTTGCCTGCTCTCAGGTTTTGCTTTTTTGAAGTATTTTTGTATCCATAGCTACGCAAACAGTTGATGATCTAAGAAGCAACCTACTTTCTCAGGCTGTGACTTCTTTGACTCTATCTGGGCCCTCGGCTGATGGCATTGTCTCAAGCTGCTCAACTACACAGAGTCATTTTAATAATAGTGATTAACATTTGTATTTTCTGCTTTAGGGAGTACAGAATGCTTCATAGGCATTGTGGTGATACAGTAGGCATTGTGATGTAATATTGGGCAGAAAGACAGAGTTTAAATTAAATAAATGCGGTGGTGTGTGTTTCTCTGGTTGCATTTGTATCTTTTAGCTTATTAAAGACATTCAGCGCAGTCCTAGCCTGAAGTTAGGCCAGCAAAGTTTGGCTAGCACAAGGGACACCGTAAAGTATGTTTAGACCACTTTGAGAGACCAGCACACAGACATGCGCCACCCTCCCTCACTCTAGGAGTGGTTCAAACACTTTACCCTTTGTGCCCTTTGTGCCACCTAAATTTTGCTGGCCTTACTGTGCCAGCCTAATTCCAGATTACGCTTGTGCTCTGAGAAATGTGTATGTATTATGCATGTATATTATGGTTAAAAAGCTAACATACTTCCTTTGGATTGCTTTTTTTTAAGATTTGGTAGCCCTGGGAATGTAACAAAAGAGTATTTTGAATTCTCAGAGTTCTTCTTGAAAACCTATGCTGTGGGAATTCAACAGGTAAGAACTTTTCTCATGTTCTATAATGTAATTTGACAGCTCTACAGCAAGCATTTTGGCTTGTCCTTTATATGTTCTCTGTTCTTATCATGTGGCACAGGATGCCAGTCTGTCAGTGGGAGGAAGTGGGGCCAGTAGCTGTAGCTCAGGAACCTGAGTTGGTGGACTAGGAAATGAGTGCTCACTCCTGGAAAACTGTTTATGAGGCTGTCTCAAGGAAATCAGAAGTAAAGTAGCTTGTGCTCTCTTGGCAGAAACTCCATACAAACATAATGTTGAGATCCCTTGTCAGCAATTTTTTATAGGAGGTCAGGGCTCCTCCCTTTAAGGTGAACCGCCAGAAAGTCCCATTTAATAGTCACTGCTTATTCAACACACTATTATTGGCTCTGGGTTGGCTGTAGAAATGAAGAAGATGGATCAGCTGATTTGGCCCCAGGGCTTCCAGTTACTGACCTCCTTTTGCAGGCTGCGTATCTTGTATCTGTTTGTACTGCATGCCATGGAAACTTGTAATAACTTTGTGTAATAACCAATAAAATGGTTGTTTTCTTCCTAGAAGTGACGTAGTATTGATCCAACTGCATACTATTTTAACAAGCCTTAAAATGTTTCACCTTGAATTTTCAGTGGGATGATTGCACATCATGCGATTGCTGTCTCCCAGTTTCCGCCAAATCATTCCCTTTTAGCATTACATATAATCCTGTTAGCTAATAATGAATGGAAATCTAGAATGTGATAAATCCACTACTGTTACTTTAAAGAGATTGTGTGAACGGGTCTTAAATAACCGTTGCTTGCTTGATTTCCTACCTTTGCATTGAATTCTGACCTTGTCAAAATGTTCCATGGTGGATCCTCTGCTTCAAGCTATTTCTGCCACAGTACAGTATCCTCATTACACTACAGTATCCTCATTACACTTCCTTGGATGCAATGTGACATGCATTTTGTATGTGTTTTTCCTTTAGGTACTCCTGAAAATTTTAGAACAGTACAGGCAGAAAGAATATGTCGCACCACGTGTCCTTCAGCAGACATTAAACTATCTGAATCAAGGGGTTCATCATTGTTTAACCTGGAAGCAGATGAAACCACATATGCAGGTTGATGCAAAAGTAGTATTTTTACTATTATATAAATACTGAGAAAATGGGCTTGTCAGTTCCATTTGCTTGTGAAATTGGGAAGAAATCTTCCTTTGCAACATGCAGTCTGTGCATAACCCTGAAAACTTTATCTATGCACCCTGAACAGTTGATATCTATTTTATTAGTTGTTAGCTGTTGGGGAATTCTAGTGAACTGAAGGGTGGCATATAAATATCTTAAACAGATACTTGGCAGTCTTCCGCTTGTGTCTGTGTGATTAGGATAGTCCAGCTGAAAATACCAAAATCCCCTTAGTTTTCTGCTTGGTATATAGAATGTTTTCCTAGTATCTACTATAGTCCTGGCTGGTGATTAATTATAACACTGGCTCTTGGTTGAATTGAATAAGAATTAAAAGGCTAATAGTTGTGGCTCCTCCTGCAATCACTCCTATATGAACAGTTAGGCTAAGTGCTCCTCTAGTCCCTCTATTTGCTAGACTTAATAGCAGGCAGGAGCAAGGAGAGTTTACTCCAATGTCCTTTGGCTGCTTCTCTCTCTTTTGTCTGGGTCTGGTTTGCATACAGGAAGGAATAACTGAGGTGGAGAAGGGACAAACTGCTTAACGGAAACTTTGGTGTTCACAGAGGTGCCAGGTTGGGAAGGGGGAAGATTTATTTGCCTGTGTTTCACTGCAGGAGAAAGTGTCAGAGGAGCATATTAGTAGAGGGAAGGGATTTGGGATCAGAACACACGCTGTAACCTCCCCTCCCCCCATGGTCACCAGATTAAACCCTTGCATCTCCAATAGCCTATCCATACAGTTATTAGAAGGCTGTCTTGTTGCAGGATTTCTTATAATGCTTATGCAGGGGGTGATTTGTGCCTGAATGAGTCATAAAGCAGTGTTTTTCCTCTGAGAGTCACTCTCCTCATTCCTCTTTTCCCAAGACTTTATGTGAAGATGTGATCTTCTCCCTGATGTGTTATAAAGATGAGGATGAAGACCTTTGGCAAGAGGACCCATATGAGTACATCCGTATGAAATTTGGTAAATATGTGTATCCTGGCAGTCACTGATATTGTGTTCCCATAGCATCTAGTAGTTTTGCACGCTGCTGCTGTTCTGCATACAGCTATGTCTAAGCGATGAGCTTGATGTTATAGTGATGAAAATATCTGAATTTCCCCCCTTATTTTGGACCTCCTAAACCTCTAGAAACCTTTGAGATGTCTTAACATTCAAAAAAAGTTGCTGAGTTATGTGATGCAGCAGCCACTGCCCTGGGATGTTTCCCTGAAACCCTTTTGAAATCAGTATCATGGCAGACAGTCCATGTGGCCAAGCAGGCATGTTATGAGGATAGGATTTGCTGCCTTCTCATCTGAATGAGAAGCCCAGCCTATCTCGAAAAACAATAAGCCTAGCTGCTGAGATGGGTATGTGCCATCTGATTGGGCATCCAAACGTCCTAAAAAATGTCAAATGCAGGTGAGGATGTCCAAGTGGTTATAGGCCATCCATGGCATCATCAGCCCTTTAAGTTCATGCACAAAGGTGTTGCTCTTGTCTGTTGTTCAGGCACACCTTTCACAAAGCAGTAGTTTCAATCACCAGATGTGTATAGGGACCAGAATCCTTGACGTAACTAAGGTAGGGAAGTAATCGACTGCATTAGGGAATTGTTTTGTTTTCAGTTTGTCCTTTTAACTTCCATGCCGACTTTTGCCAACTACGCCTCTTCTCTTGGCCATTTTAAAATTTGAACTGTACTTCCCCCCTTCCCCCCCCCCCACGACTATTGGTTCTCACCTTTTAATAAACTGCTTGTATCTTGGCTGTTTTATCTAGTATACTTTCACTTAGGAGTAAAACTTTACTCCTTTCACTTTACCTCATCTTTCAGACCACCGTGTTCCGCGACTGTTTTATTTCCAAGAGGCCTTCTCCCCCTTCTCCGATTTTGGGGCTTTCTTGTTAATCGGGAAGAAAGGCTTCCCCAAAGCAACATTCTCCTAAAACCCAAAAATGTAATTTTGTAGCTTATTAAAACATCCTTGTTTAAAGATTATGAAATAACTTGATTTTGTGGAAACCTTATATAGATGTGTTTGAGGACTACGCATCCCCTACAACAGCGGCTCAGATTCTTCTCTATACTGCAGCAAAAAAGCGAAAAGAGGTACTTAATTTTCATTCTTTCAAAGTACATTTAAAATGCTTGAAGTATTTATCAGCAAAGTCCATAAATCTAAAATTTAAAACAAATGTTTAAAAATGCAGCATAAAATACAACATATTCCTAACTATTAAGCCAAGAAAATAAGGAAATTAAAATCAAAACATAAGCTGAAATTTCATGAATTGAGGACTCTTGAGCAACCCTTTCTTTTTCCCAGCCCAGTCCTCTGCTGATCTTTAGAAATGACTGGACCCCTTCATGGTCGAATGTACAGCTTGCTGTTTTTGGATTTCTATAACCTTTTTTTGACATACAAAATACCTTCTAAGCTTTTAGCTCCTTGACTTGATCACTGATGTGAAATTTCAGACTAATAATGGAGTTCTCAATTGTTTTTTGTTTGAAAAATCTACATTTTAGATAACTAAGAGTGAGCTAAGGTATATATTGTGCGGTTTTCCTCAAATCAGTGCAGTCATTCTGTTCTAGGTTTGCTAGTAATGGTTTCAACATTTGTGACTTTTAGTTTGTAATCTTTTGGTTCTGTACCATTTGTTTAGGTGTTGCCCAAAATGATGGCGTTTTGCTATCAAATCCTCACTGAACCCAACATTGATCCTAGGAAGAAAGATGGGGCGTTACATGTGATAGGATCCCTAGCAGATATTTTATTGAAGGTAAATGGATGGCGACCATAAGAAATGTCTGTCCTTGCTATGAAAGATGTATATAGTTTAGCATGTAGACCCCAAAATGGAGACTAACTTTATTTTTATGATTAACTTCATCAGAAAAGCGTATTCAAGGATCAGATGGAGTTGATGCTGCAGAATCACGTCTTTCCATTGTTCATGTCAAATCTGGGGTATTTGAGAGCAAGAGTGAGTAGATGGAGTGCATGCGTGCGTGTGCTTATTCTCCTTAACAGCCAGAAAAAGGAGGCGTCTTCTAGCTTTTTGGACAGTGATTAAGATCTGGCTCTTTCAGCAGATGTTTGCAGGTGGGGTGTGAACTGTTTTGCACCTTGTCCCTTTCTGCTGTGGTCTTGGCTTTTGAAATCACTGTTTTATGGTTGAGGTTCAAAGAAATACATTAGGGCCTTTATCACCTTGCAAAGCCTTCCCCTGAAGCCCAGGAGCTGTCTGGAGTAACTTGAGGTGGAATGAAAGGGAGAGGAGGAGCTCCTTTGTGCCTATGCAGAAATGCATATGGATCTTTTTGGATCCTGGTCTGTGAGTTTAATGTTTTTATTGGGGATTTTAATCAGTTTTGTGTGTGGGCAGAATTTTATTCTGTTACATGCCTCACACTCTGAGAATGGCTGGCTTTTTTTATAACTAGATGTGGTTGGGGAATATAGAATTTCAGTAGTGGCTGATCCTCTTCCTTCTTGTGCCGCAGTCCTGTTGGACTCTTCATTCATTCAGCACTCTGAAATTCCACAACGAACTCAACCTGAGGAATGCTGTTGAGCTGACAAAGAAGAGCTTGATTGATGACAAAGAAATGCCTGTCAAAGTGGAGGCTGCCATAGCCCTTCAGTCACTGATAAGCCATCAGGAGCAAGGTTTAATACTGTATTTCTCTTGGCTTCCCCACTTCTGTTTCACTCTGCCTTGGGTCCCCTTCCCTCAACATGTTCAGTTAAAACGTTTGTTTTTGATCATTAAACGTTGGCAACCTTTAATTCTTCCTCCCTTTTCTCTCCCCTCGTTGTGTTTGGTTGCACACTTTCATTATTCTGGTCCTCTTTTTGTTCTTTCTCTACCTGTAACATTCTCTTGAAGGTATAAATTAAATAATATAAATTAAATAGATATAAATTAAATAATACTTGCGTACCTCTTTTAAACAAAAACACAAAGTGGTTTACAGAGGAAAATCACATAACTAAACAATCACCTTGTCTCGGAGCCCTATGTAGCATCTCTGCCCCTTCTACCAACTCCCAAAGAGGGGGTCCCCTTATAAGTGGTTGGAGAGCAACAAACTCACTTCTCAATTAACTAGAAATTAAGCCCAGAGTTTAGTATTCATCCTTTTGGGGAGGGGGGGGATTATACAGTACAGTGACAGGAGAGGGTATACAGATAGGGATTCTTCGTTACTCCCTGTCATTCCGAAGTTTGCCTCCTGTCATTCTAGTCATGCAGTTGATGGCGCAGCCTGCTTAGATTTAGTCCCAGCTTCTTGGAGTATGCATGATAAGGGGGGACAGTTCACCCTCTCATAGGGAAAGGTTTCTTGGCTCTAAACCTCCTCTTGGCCTCCCTCAGGCAGAGGCAGCGCAAACCAGGTGTGGTATTGTCCTCTCTCCCCTTCCCTTGGGTTCCTGTTGCTCTCCGCATGCTCTTCTCTCCAATCTTGCCTTTCTTCCACACTTTCCTTTTTCATCTCCTCCTTCCTATGCCCTCCTTCACCCTATTCTGTTTCTCCTCTTTTCTCTGTTGGACAGTTTCTCCCCCCACCCCTCGCCCTTCCCTTTGCTTTCCCCCTTCTTGCCCTCAGTTACTTTTTTTCCCTTTTCTTCCCTGTCTGTCCTCCTCCTTTGTCCATCCTGTCTTGTCTCTTCTCTCTCCCAAGAGCTTATACTTTCCCCTGGCTTAAATTTAGCTGCCTCCCTTGGCCTTGCTCTTCAGAGGCCACATTTGGCTGGGCTGCATCTATCATCTTGGGCTGTCACAGTGTTTGGCCTGGGATCAGGTAGCTGTGTCCTTTCACAGCTAGCTCTGTGTGATTCAAAAGACGGTTGTGGTTTGCACCATATTTTTAAAATTGCCTTCTCAAGTTAGGATCATTTGGCTTCTGTCGTTTCCCTTTCTTTTCTTTCAAGACATCTTTGTGTTTGTTTGTGTCTTTTTAGCAAAGGAATACGTTAAGCCCTACATCAGACCTGTTATGCAGGAGCTACTGCTTGTTGTTCGGGAAACTGAGAATGACGATCTCACCAACGTCATTCAGAAGCTGATTTGTGAATACAGTCAAGAAGTAGCAACAATTGCAGTTGAAATGACGCAGCACCTGGTAAGTTATGATGGGGCACTTTTGCCAGTGGGGACTTCTAGTTTATTTAGACTGAGCCAATTGTCAACTTTGACATTATAAACCAACCAGTTCAGACTGGCCTACCTGTTCAGAGAGAGCATGTGGTATAGTCTTCCTGGACCTGATTTTTCCCTTTAGGATTTTTCCCTTTCCCACAACCACTGATATA
Organism: Lerista edwardsae; assembly: GCA_029204185.1. Classification (NCBI taxonomy): domain Eukaryota; kingdom Metazoa; phylum Chordata; class Lepidosauria; order Squamata; family Scincidae; genus Lerista; species Lerista edwardsae. The sequence continues at coordinate 4,822,558 of JAJKFI010000051.1, read as the reverse complement.
TGAGGGAGACAGTAAAGACGGGATTCACTTGGGGACTGTTCGGGAGATAACCCTTGATGGCTCCAGTGTCTATGGTGAGGAGCGGATTTAGCCCCTCTTCAGCATTGCTCCAAACAAGCATTGGTCTTGTTTGGTGTGTTGGAGTCCTGGGAGATGGTTTTTTATAAAGAGAGTTTTTATGTTAATTTTTAAAAAACTCCTCCAGGATATAAAGCAATTTACAACAAAAGATAAGACGGTACAAATCCAAAATAAAAGCAACTATCAGAAATCAAAATGATGATAATCCTTTAGAAGCTAAATAATTCATGTTTGTGTTTTCTCATTTTGAGCATAATTGAGTATTCTAGTGTTCTGTCAAGAAATGAATCAATACAAAGTCTCCTATAGCTCCCATTGTGTTTTGTGATCCTGGCTATTTTCAGTGGTTTAGTCATTACCTTTTATAAATTACCAGCATTTTAAGTCTGCTTTTTACCCATTTTAGATGTAATCACAGACACCAACCCTGGCGTTCCCCCTTCTTCCCACCATAATGGGAATTGGCTTAATCCTGCAGACTAGAAATCTGTCTCCTTCGTGAATCCATTGCTTGCCCCCCCTTCAAGTCTTCATTCACAAATGCCAATATGTTTAACTGTATTCTCTAGTCTTCAAGCTTTATTGTCCTTGCCTCTCTACTCCTTTTTGTTTTTTTGCCTCCCTGCTATTAACCTTTAGATTGCAAGCTCCTTAGGGCAGGGACCAATCTGTGCTATAAGGCACCATGTAAATTAATGGCTGCTTGAACAATATTCATGGGTTCAAAGGCTGCCAAGTGTCTGTTAGGGGGTTTGTGGAGCATCCAGTGAGGTTGCGAATTGCTTCTGAAATATTTCTGTCCTGTTTCCTATAGGCAGAGATATTTGGCAAAGTACTTAACAGTGAAGAATATGAAGAAATGGAGGATAAAACTGTTATGGCCATGGGGATCCTGCACACAATTGATACTATCCTTACAGTTGTACAGGATCACAAGGAGGTGAGCCTTCTCCATTATCCGAAAAGTAGCTCAGGAGCAGATGTTGACAGGGTCTTTTGTATCTGGGCTGCATGCAGCTTTCAGCCACTAGTCATCTTGGTTTAAATAGTAAGTTTACAGAAAGCTTCTTGGTTTTGTGAAACCCCTTGTTTAAACAGTACAGAGCTGTCAAGTTGCTTTGGTGCGTGAACTTCATATCAACAGCTTTTTGTTTGTTTCTTCCAGATCACTCAACAGCTGGAGAGCATTTGCTTACAGATCATTGGCCTTGTCTTGCAGAAGCACGTAATAGGTACTTTACAAAAACTTGCCTTCTCAAAGATGTGATGAAACTGTTTGGTGGCAGAGAGCTAAAAATCCATTCCTGTATCCAAAACAAAAAAAGCATAGCACCTTGTCAGTTTCACTGTCCTGCTCCAACGCGCTGCCACCTTGACGCTCCAGGTGGTTTTCTGTCAAATAGCACAGATAGGCTACAGTTTCAATGTACCAATTGCAGTCCTGTGTATACCCTGGGGAGCAGCAGTGGGCCAGGAAATGAGGGGTAGGACTTGTACCTGTAATCCATGGATTCAGATGAGCAACTGAGTCTCAGAATTGCTTGATAACTAAGGAAATTACTATTGGTTTCCATTTAAAAAAACAAATTTATTTGTAAAATCTCTCCCTTGCTTTAAAGATCCTGAGTTCAAATGGGCAAAGTTGGCATTTGCAGACATTCGCTTTGGTGAGCTAAAGCCAGGTCTATGGCATTACATGCACATTAGGGGAGTCTTGGGGTGATGGAGTACACATTGGTTAATGGCTATTTGTCACAATGGCTCTATACTACATCCTGCTACAGGGGTGGAATGCCTCTCCATACCAGTTTCAGGGGAACAGTGGTAGGAGTAAAGTTTGCCACGCTCCCCAGTTTGTGGGTTGCCAGAGGCAGCTGGGAGACCACTGTAGGAAACAGTGTGCTGGACTGGAGGGGCATTTGGCTCGAAGGGCTTTTCTTACTCTTTTTCTTATACTTTTTGGTACTTTCAGAAATGTACAGTTTTGTTTAAGCCCTGGATCACTTGTGCATTGCTGAAAAGTGTCTTCCCTTCATAAGCAATCTGGTCAGCTGATTGCTGAAGAAAAGATTGTAAGTTACGCTTGCACAATTGTTAACAAAGGTTTTATTTTTTTTTCCTTTCAGAGTTCTATGAAGAAATCCTTTCTCTTGCGTACAGTTTGACATGCCATCTTATTTCGCCTCAGATGTGGCAGCTTCTAGGCGTCCTGTATGAAGTTTTTCAGCAGGACTGCTTTGAGTACTTTGCAGGTAATGAGCTAGGAAGTGCATTCTGAAAGAGGACTGACAAGGCAGCAGATTCTTCCATCTGGTTACTGGCATGAGTAATGCTGTTGTGTGTGTTGTTATGACCTGTTGTGTGCTTCGTAGCGGTCCTTGGATGATAGCGAGGATAAAAGTGCAATAAATAATTTTTATAGCAGATTCATGTGGACTGTGCCTTTATGGGTTTAGGAGGTCTGACTCTGTGCTCAGATAGAAGTGCTCCAGCTTTGCAAATGAGCATGGATACTTTTAAAAGAAAAAACAACCCTATAATGCTAAAAGGTTGCTATCAAAATTAACTTTTTGCCTGTCCTTTTCTAGATATGATGCCTCTCTTGCACAACTATATCACTGTTGATACGGATACTTTATTGTCAAATTGCAAAAATTTAGAGATAATATACACTATGTGTAAAAAGGTAAGTATCTTTTGCTTTTTAAAAAAATCAGGCATTTCCTGCATTTTTTTCAGGGGTCCTTTGTGTATGTCAGGATTCCCACATGCCCTGTCTTTTTTCTCATTTTGGTGCCCAGTACAAGACATTCACTTTGCAAGTAGGCGCAAGAGAGATCCTGCAGCAATAAGTGTGTTGATCTTTAACCTTTAACATTCCACAAAACTTTGTCATTTTTTGCTGCTGGAGACTAGCTGTGTTCCTTTTCTGCAATGTTAGTTCTTAGTTCCGTCCTCCTCTTGAGCTTCTTCTAGAAAACAGAAGCCCTTGGAGGGATCCTACTTGTTTCCTTTGAGCAATAAGAAGCCCCTTGCTGGCCCATTTATCTTCTCTGCTTGTGGCACACTCAGGTCTGGACTAGGGAATACACATGAGAATTTTGTATATGGTCCTGCTTCACCAACAGGCATTGGTCTGAGGACCTGTTCCAGCTGTTTGAGTTGATGAGAGTGAGACCAGAAAACAGAACCGCCAATTTTGACTCTCTTGGCTTTCTGTTTACTGAGCCAGTTGAGTATAATATTTTGAGAATTCAGACTGAGATTAGGTGATACACCATAATCTAACAGAGAATGATCCTGGCTTGTGAGGAGGGAAATAAAGCCATTCCATGAGTAGTTTTAAATTCATGGAAAGGAACACAAAAGTGTGAATATTAAGGCTTCCATAGAAACATCTGAAAGTCTCCCAGATTTACTCTGTAGCTTTTATTTTGGTCTAACCTTATTATGTGTAATTTGTGCCCCTGTTGTGATTTATTGCATAATACTATTCTGATAAGAGATCACATAGGATTGACAAATATGACATGAACTCTGTAGACTATTTTACACTAGTGCATGGAGCCAGCCTGTTGGAAAGTTTGGTGCCTGTTTAAAACTACATGCGATGCTGTCTGTCTTCTCAAACTGCCTGCAAAGCAGCTGGTCTTAATTGATGTTGGTTTTGTTGCTAGGTATTAAGTGGTGATGCTGGTGAAGATGCTGAGTGTCATGCGGCCAAGCTCTTAGAAATCATTATTCTGCAGTGCAAAGGGAGGGGTATTGACGAGGTAATACACAGCACACTATGTTCCCTTTGCATGTGTCAGATGCTTCATTGTCAATTACAAACTGTGAGGGACTTGCTGCTACCTCTGAGTGAGTTTGGAGGGTGCGGGTTCCCACTCCTAACCTTGTTTGTTTGAAGGTGGCAGTGATAGCAGCTCTGTCTGCAAGGACCTGCTAGGTAGCATGAAGCATTTGCTAGAGTTTTGAAGAGATATTAAGCAGCACTTTGCACTCCTTACTGCTCACAGCTGGTTTCATGGGACACACAGGATGAGGAAGACTCTCCTGGTAGAATCAAGAGGGTTGATATGGTGATGGGCTGGAGCCTTCTCCCACCCTACATCACATTGTAGGATTCTGAGCTGATGGTAAGAATGTTACTGACACAATGCACCCACCAGATGGCACTCAGTGTGTCGTACTTAAAATAAGCAAATTCCTATCTCTGCCAGTCTGACCTTCCCTTGGTAATTGTGTTGATTTACCAACATTCTGGGATTTCCCTTACAAAAAATTACAAATAATGGACATTTGCCAATGCAAGGCCTTGATCAAGATCTCATAGGTGGCAGCCAATTAGTAGCATTTTGTGTGTGCTCATGCACATGCATGTATTTTAAAAAAATCAGATTCTAGAAAGTTGAGTTCTGCAGCATGAATAAATCCTGCAAGCATATGTGTATTTTGCATATTTCGTTTTGCTTCTACTAGTCATAAGGAAGAATAAGGAGCTATACAAGAAGGAAACTCAACCTTCTAGCTCCTAGAATTCTTACTCAAAACTATTCTGTCTTCTGAGATTTCAGCTGTTACAATACAACTGGTCTAGGCACTCTTGTCTGGTCCCCCCCCCCCGGAACCAATCTGTACCGGCAGAGTTCTTCAGACAGAATTAAATCCCACAGAATATTTGGGCATATGCAGGGTCAGTCCTAAACACATTTCTTAGGAAGTAAAATCCATTTAACATGGCAAAATGTACTTCCAAATAAATACAGATAGTATTGTGCTAATAGTACTGCTGCGATGAATGTTGGTTCTGGCAAGGAATGTAAGGACCTGCTCTGCTGCTCTTGGCATGTTATTTGTGCTAAATGAACAGTAAGTAGCAGTGGCAAGATAATACTAGTAGTAACTACAACTAGTTGTAATGTAGTCTTAATTCTGTCAGATACTAAATACATGTTGAGCCTTCTTCGGTGCCCCCCCAAAATGATCCTTTTATTACTAATTCAGACCAATGAAAATTCCATAGACATTTGTGCATGAGGAAAATAAGCTTCTTTTGAATCAACAATGAATACCCATTGAAAGAGTGACAGATGAGGTGCCACTTCAGGCTTATCTAAGGAATTGAGTGTGCCAATGCTGGCAGGCTGGAAGCCTTTTCCAGCTCACAATTTTTCTGAAATGACTTTCCTTTTGCTCCCATTTTTGCCTCAGTGTGTCCCGCTCTTCGTCGAGGCTGTCCTACAGCGCTTAACACGAGGAGTGAAAACCAGTGAACTTCGCACCATGTGTCTCCAGGTTGCCATAGCGGCCCTTTACTACAATCCTCAACTTCTTATGCACACTGTAGAGACTCTCAGATTTCATGACAATCCAGAGCCCATCACTGCACAGTTTATCAACCAGTGGATGAATGATACAGATTGTTTTCTCGGGTAAGTGTCTAGCGATGGTCTTGCCAAAACTTCATAATGTCTTAGAGAACAGCATTTGGCTTTGCTTTGTGTAGCAGACAGTGGGCTGGGTAAAATGCAAAGCTTCATGTGTGTTGGAAGTTTCTTGCCATTTTTTTCCCCAAATGGAAAAATATGTACTAAGAAGGTAGCTTACAGCACAATCCTATGTGTGTCTATTCAGAAGTAAGACCTATTGTGTTCAGTTTACTTTCAGGAAATTGTGTATAGGATTGCAGCCCCAATCTCAAGACACCTAAGAGAATTTGGAATCTATTCAAGGTGTCTTACAGCGCAATCTTATGTATGTTGATTCAGAAGTGTCCTGCCGAACTCTGAGCTTCTCTCTCTCTCTCTCCAGTATGTAGGATTGCAGCCCTAGATGCATAAAAATCTGTCTTCACAAACTTAACCTTACCCTTGACTTTGAAAGTCTTTAACTTGCATACAAGAGAGTGAGAACAGCAGTACTGGGGTATAACCTCAAAAATGAT
>JAJKFI010000051.1:4806018-4816130 GCA_029204185.1 Lerista edwardsae | reverse complement strand
GGGTCGCGAAGAGTCGGACACGACTTAGCGACTGAACAACAACAAACTTGCATACCACTTCCAATGCAAGTACCACCAGTGTGGCCACCACAGGGGCCTGTAGCACTGGCAAAGGAATGATGATGATACATGCCTTGAGGTCTGCACACGCAGTAAGGAGCTCTCAAGCATTGTTACCTATGTGCAGCATAAGAGTTTGACAGCAACTTTTTGCATGGTAACATTTCAGTAGATATTTAAAAATGGGTATTTTAGCTACTTAAAGGGATTTAAAATCATATCATTGAATTGGTATTGGGCAAAATGTACTGTCATTTCAGAAGCTGTTTTCTGTTGAGTATTAGCATAAAGAGTTGTATGTAGTAGTCCTCCTAAGCCCTTATCTGGGAAGAAGCATTTATTGAAAACCAGGAACTGTTAATTACTACAGCTGTCTTGACATCTTGTAGTATTTCCTCTTGTCTTGGCATTGGTGTTGCATAACTGCAGAGCATTACAGCCTCTTGTAAACGTAGTCTTATCATGACTTTTACTGCTCTGGCGAGTGTGTAGTAAAATGATTTTATTACATGTGGTGGTGGGAAGAAATGCCCAGCTTCCCGATGTGCATCAGTTTCAGAATAAATTTTTAGAATGAATTTCAGAAGGTTTTAAACAATGAAGGATTCTGGAATAAGAGTCCAGATTGTTCCCCTTTCTAGGCCTTTTCTATGTCTGACTAATCTAAAGATGAAGGGCAGGTGTGAACAACTTGTTTTGAAACAAAGGCTATGGCATTTTAAAACTGATTCCAAGGACTAGAAACTTAAAACAAGAAACCTCCTTAGAACCTCCAAGATGCTCTGCAATTTGAAGAAGGCCTCAGCTGGCAAATCTGTGCAGTATGTATTTATTAAGCTTACAAGAGTAAAACACGCTGATATTTCTGTTGGCCAGTAACAAATTCTGATCTTTGCTATTGGACTTCCTGTGCGCTCAAGGCACGGAAGCTCTTTCAGTAGCAATTCTGTTCCTGTATCTTTTGCCTCCTGTGTTGTTGCCACCCTTGTTCTTCTGACTAGAGAAAAGTCTCCAGGATGGTCTTGGCATTTGAGAATGGCACGGGAGGTAACTCTGGAGTGACCTGTCTGGCACAATGTCTTTTAAAGATGACAGTGAATCTGGGTCTATCAGTTTTTAGACGGGACACCTTGTTTCTTGGTCAGATAGAAGCTAAGTGGTTTTGCTTATGGAATCAGTTCAGTGAGCTGCATATTTCTGAAGAAAGAACTTTTATTCTCTCAACCTCAAGGATGGGCCTTTCGTTGTTGATGTTAAAACACAGATTTGTTGTTTTGGAGCAGGTCAAAGTGTGGGCTGTAGGTTATTTAAATGCTGCTGATATAATTTTACTTGCATTTGCTCTGCAACCAGCAAAGCTACTGTTCTGCCATCATTGCAACTTATGCTCCTGAAAACCCCTGAACTTGGGCTCAGATCATATGTGGTGTTACCTTAGTGGTGTGGTGATTGAAGGACCTGGGTGGCACAAATGCTTCCTCCCGCATGGGCAGGGTGCCTTAGTGGCGCCTGTGAAGGAATGGCTTAGTGGCAGCAACTGTGATGTGGATAGAACACACAGACAGAAACTGAGTTAACTTCTGTGGCTCAGAGTGCGAGTCCTAATGTTCTACTTTTACTGAACAAAAAGAGTAGATGTTCTCAAATATTATAATACAGCAAGAACATGCATTGAACTTTTGGCATTGCTAGCTGTTTCCACACTTCCTGTCCACTCTTAAAAGCCTGAAGCTGTTTCAGTTAGTCTATGATCTTACTAAGAATATACTTTGAGTTACCCTCGCATGCTCAAATGCATATTTCTCCTTCCCCCATCCTCCTTGCAAAACTCCCTGGTGAGTCACTTGAAGAATCTTCTGAATGATTTTTAAAAAAAGAATAGACATGCAGCATCTTTCAATTTAAATTCAATTGCAACATTAATTTAATATGTCACTGAGGCTCATCCCTTGAATGTTAATAACCATATAGAGGCTGCATCCCTCGTCTTTCATTCAGACATTTCTCTCTTCCCCCTCCCAAATTTGTCTCTTTACTGCTCCCATTTGATGGGGTCCTTCTGCCAATTTTTTTTCCATTTGACAGCATTCTTCTTCCAGCCAAGTCTGATTAGTTTTTCCATCCATTTTTATAGTGGGTCCCACGTCATTATAACTCACCAGAAGGCAGGGCATCCACCTCATTAGTTAACTGCGTGTGTTTGTTTAGCAGCAGACTGCTTGAAAATTATGATTGTTTCATGCAGGAAAAACCCAACCCTATTTGGAAAGCAACTGGCTATGTAGGTTTACAAGGTTGTAACTCAAAATTGCTGCACCCAAGGCAGCCTATAAAAACTGTACTGTACCCCTTCCAGTTTTGAGGAGAAATAAATTCTGCAGTTCTGGGATGCAGGATGTCAACACTTTCCTGAGTATGAACCAAACTTCAAGATCGCAGGATGGTTGTATAGATAAAATGGGGTAGCCCCTACTTATGCCACTGAACTTGGAAAAGAAGGGTAACAATCAATGCAGGAATTTGATGTGTTTTGAAATTCCAATTTCAAATGATAAATGTTCTTTTTTGTCAACATTGAAAACCATGCAATGTGACCCATTTTCATCAGTCAGTCAACAGTGAAACTCAGCTGGCACCTATTGTCATCTTTGGGCTACATGCTGATTCTGTGCGATGGGTAGGGGTGTTTGCAGATGAATTTATATGTCTTAAGATGTGTGCCATGGTATCCTTAATTAGGAATAATCAACTGAAAATTTAAGATGACATGTTGAAGACCTGCTGCTGAATTCAGCCTGGAGCATGCAGCAATTTCTGTGGCTTGGAATTTACCATGCCACGTGTGAGAATCATAGTGAGTTCTACAATAATTCTCACTTGACAGTCTTTTGGCTGCTATCTGTGATACATTGTTTTCTCCTTCTCCCTTTCCCTGCTGATTTTCTTTCAGACCTTCCTGCCTCTGATATGATGCACTGACATAATTTTTAAAAATTTTAATGACTTATGAACTGGCTTTTTAATTAAAAAAATCCCCAGGCCAGTGTCTCCCTCTCAAAAAAAAAAAGCAATCTAAAATTATCTTTTTAAAAATGTGGGGTAAGCATCACAAAATGCTAAAAATAGTAACAACCACAAAAAAGCCTTAGAGCAGTGGTTCCCAAACTGTGGGTCAGGACCCACCAGTGGATTGCAACCCAATTGCAGGTGGGTTGCAAAGCACCTTGAGCAACCATATTGGAGAGGATGGAATGCTGGAAAGGGGGAAGGCTGTGTGGTGGTTTTGCTTGTGTCAAGGTTGTAAAAAGGCTTTATTCTTTCTGATTCACTTTGCTATTGGAAAATGACTGAGACATAACCCAACTGATGGCTGCATTCTCAGGAGAGCTGAAGGCTCTGGCGTCACAATGATGTCACTCCCAGCTGGGACATCACTCTGGTGGATCAGACAGATTGTCATTCTAAAAAGTGGGTCCCCCGTTGCTAAAAAGTTTGACAACCACTGCCTTAGAGCATAGATATGGTTTAAGCTAGCATTGAGAGCTGAGTAGTATGTTGTCTGGTGGTCCTTTCTTGGGGAAGATTCGTACACAATGATACTGCCCTGAGTACTTGTATCTCTTTGCCTTGAAATTCTTGCCTCAGGCAGTCAGAACTTGGAGCATCCCTGATTGATATTAACAAGTGGGGAGGTATATGAGATTTTCCTTGAAGTCTCTGCAGAAGGACCAACTCTTATATTTACTGGCTGTGTGTTTAGCCTTCATGACAGGAAAGTGTGCATCATAGGACTGAGCATCCTGATGGGACTGCCTAACCGACCCCCTGCAGTAGAAGCAGTGGCCTCTCAGATTGTTCCCTCGATTCTGTTCCTGTTTCTGGGCCTCAAACAAGTGTGTGCTGCCCGCCATTCAGAACATGAAGAGCATCCTAGAACCGAGAAGAATGATGCCGAAGATAATGGTAAAGCAAAGAAATCCATCTGTGCACTTTTAATGGAGATAGATTTTGGGTCGGGGGTCATAGCTAATGGCTGTGCAGTTGTCAGCAGCAGTTCTACATTTTCCTCTATTCTTAAAGTCGTTTATTCCTAGCAAAGCATTTGTCACAATGTCCTGCGGTTTCTTTCAGCAGGAAGGAGGGCTTTTGGAGGATGTGCTCAGGGGCAGGTTATCCACACCTTGAAGGATATCTGTCCATGAGGACTGGGCCATCCACAAAGTGATTGTCCTCACCACAACAGTTTACCTGAGCGTATTATATCTGAATGTGATCTTTCTCTCTCTTGTGTGTTCATCCTTTCTTTAGTGGCTGTTTGTGGGTCTTTTTGACATCTTTTCTTGGATTGTGAGCCTTTTTGGGACAGGGAGCCATTCATTTGTATTTTGTAATCTGCTTTGTGAACTCTTCTTTGAAAAGCAGTATATAAATATTCTTAATTGGACACGCCTCCAAAAGGGCTTCCTGGTGTTAGCAGTTCAGAAGTGACTCCACTGCAACAACCGGCTGACCTTTCCCAGTCACAAAACTACTTCTCTCCCTCCCCCATCATCTCCACATCCCCTAGTTGTGCTCATTCACTGCTCTCCAATGTTCTTCTTCTGCTCTTCTTATGTTCCAAGGATGTCATCAACCTGGGGGCAGAATTAGGAGGGAAGAGATGGTTTTAGGTTTTGTGTTGTAAATGCTTTGACCCTTTCTGTTTGGCTAGAAGTTGCAGACTAAAAATGATCTTATAAAGCAGTTGATTAGGAAGCTAGAAGGCTTTGGCTGAGGAAATGTGCATTTGCCCCTTAATATTTTGAATATATTGCAGCATGATCAAGTGAGTGGAATTAAAAGGAATAATGGTAATAAACCTGATTTACAGAAGAGATTGCCAGTGATGAAGAGGAAGCCAATGAAGTAAGCCAAGAAATGCAGGAGAACCATGCTAGCAGCAGTGGTGGTGCAGGAGATGAGGAGGACGAAGACGACTGGGATGATGATGGTTTGGAAGAAACAGCCCTAGAAGGCTTCGGCACCCTTATTGACTTGGAAGATGGTGTGGATGAATTTCAGTTCTTTGCACAAGCTCTGCTAGGTATGCTATATTTAAGTCCTACCAAAAAAATCCCCATATATATATATATATGAATATGAATGAAATTCCCATTGCTGTATGGGATTGAGAATTCCAGGAGTTCATCACTTCCTACTACCTTGACCTCATCAACCAATTTCTCCTTATTGGTTAAGATCAGGTCAAGAATGGCCTCTCCCTTCCTCTACTCTCTGGAAGATGAAATTATCCTCCAGGCACAAGGGGAATTTATTGAACTCCCACACTTGGCTGAGCTCCTCTCCCAGCCGATACCTGGATAATTAAAGTCCCCCATTACAACCAGCTCGTGTTTTGTTCAGAGAGGGCTGTGAACTTCCAGGACCCTGTGGAAGGCCAGCGCTGCCCTCCAGGTAACTAAAAAAGCCTCTTGGTAGTAGTACCAGTGCTGCAATCACTGCCGCACTGTCACTTCCCTGCTCCCATCCCCACCCCCTACCACCTAAGTGCAAATACTTAAGTGGTTCTCAACATCTGAGTAGGACTTTGAGAAACACTGCTATATGGGGAATCACCTGGCACATAGCCCTAGGAAAATATATCCACTTGGCCGGTGGTGATCCTAAAAAAATTCAAGTTTGTAATTCTGTCTCTGTAGGGCTTATTATGCAAGCAGACCAATAACAGAAGCTTCCTTTGGGCATCATTCTCTGAGCAGGCATTTCTTTGCACCGTACCCATCTCTTTCTCACTCTACAGCCTGAAGTTCATAGGTTTGCTTTGGGTCAGTCTGTTTCTCAACTGTGCCACATTATTTTGAGTATGAAATGAGAGATTCTCCCCCCCCCAAAAAAAAATTCTGCGTTGCATCAAAAGCAGGATTCGATAATGATTGATAAATAGGGTGGAGCTTTTAAAATAGCTTTTAAAGGTAAGTTACCAGATGTTATCAAACAAGCAGTGTTTGTCTGGATCTCTTCATCAGCTTAACTCTGACCATGTGGGCAGGTTAGAGTTGGAAGGATCATTTTAATTAGGAAAGAAGTAATGGTGGGTTATTTCTCTACCTTACCTTTCTCTGCTGACAGAGGTACAGAGCCGAGATGCAGCCTGGTACCACGTGCTGACGGCTCCACTCAGCAACGATCAGAAGACACAGTTGCAGGAAATCTGTGCACTCGCTGAACAACGGAGGAGCTCTGCAGGTATGTCAGCTCCCAAACAGCAAAACTGATCCTGAGAGGATATTGGTAGAAAGTGTGCCTAGAGCCGGTTGTGGTTTTGTATAGAGATTCTCAAACTCGCATAGCAAACCAGAGTCCAAATGAGACACAAACAAAATCTGAAAGGAAAGGTGTTATCAAAATAAGCAGAAAAGACAGGCTAAAGCAACAAAAAGCAAAATTTCCCCCATGGCTGCTGCTTTAACCTGTATCAAATGGTCTCACTTTTATTATGCTACTAATGGATTTGTGCCTTTTCAGCTGTGTATCTTGTCTTACTTCCATGTAAGAGGCCAACAAGACAGTATATTAGGTGTATATGCTTTTCAAAAAGCTGTATAGAAAGGCATGATTCAGATTGGTATTGTGGTCCATGAAAGGGGTGCATCTTACTGTTTTCCCAGCAATCCCCCTTCTAAGCTGCTAGCAACTCTGAGGGGTTTTTTCAGCTGGCCGACAGTTTGTGGGCAAGAGTCAGACCCCCCTTCCCATGGGCCAGTCCTGATCCAGCCCCTCCCCTGCAGCTATTTCTAAAGGAAAAGCAGGGAAAGGAGAGACACGTCTAGTTCAAGTTTTTTTGTTTAGTACTATACAAAGACATAATTGCTGTTTCTTTAACATGCCTTTAATTTTAATTCTAGAATCAAAGCGGATAGAACAGCAAACCGGCTTCACATTTGAGAATAAAGGACTGGTCTCTGCATTTAATTTTGCCAGTGCTCCAGGCAGCAACTGAAGGAAGAAGAGAAAACTTGGGGGACTCTGCAGAATACATCACTATTGCATTTTATTATAAAACATTTGTGACTCGTGTATGGGCAAGGGAAGGTAATCTGCTACTGTGGAAGCAGTGTTTGACCCTGTTCTCCCTCATTAGGACACTCTTTCTACTGTAATGTATAAATTCTTGTGGTATTTTTATAAGTTGTTGGACTGAAAAGAGGATCTTTTCCCGGTTTCTCTTACTAAGGAATTGGGGAGCAGCTGTTTGAAATTTGACCTTCTCAGGTTTTTTTGCCATGTGAAATTGAAGGGGCCCTTTGGATAACAGTGCCTTCTGTTGTTTATGGATTACCTGAACAAAAGAATTTTGGAGTGCATTGATTTTCTTTTTTTAAGGAAGGACATTTTTTAGCACTTCAATTTTTGCCTTTTCCATGTTCTTCAGTTAGCCTCTTCTCATGATACCTTGGTTCTCTTTTATCCATCCCCTTGCATCTTAGGTTTCACAATCTGGTCAGCTTTCCTTCATCTGTCCGCATTGGAAGTGGCACCTCTTAAGAGTTACCAAGAATATCCTTCCGTTCACAACTGTTATCAGAAAGCAGATTTTCCAGCAAAGGAACAACATATCCTTAAATTCCTCTTAATCAGCCAAGTCTTTGGGTTTCTTTTAGTACAGTGGTTTTCTTACTTTTGACCTTGAGGACACTTTCCATGTCACCTTGGCCTACCATAGCAAAGAATTCCGGGGCATATTCTGGGGTTCATGGTCTGTTGGATATTGCTGGTGCCTTGTATGAACTGTGTTTATGACTTTGGAAATGCCTGATGGACCCCTATGGATGCATTTTCAGGGGAAGGTCAAGTTTGGGAGGCAATCTGTTTTGTTTTTTTGCCTGTCATTGTTGGCCTTCTCATTGAGAAATCCTTGATTGGTTTTCTGAGGATCAAAAAACATCCCCAGAATGCTGTGAACACCACTGCCTTCATGGAAATGAAGGCAGTGTAAGTCTTCATAAAACTCGTGTGTTGCAGTGATCCTTCCAGCCTGAGCCTAAAGCTGTATCAGTGCTGATGTGGATTTCTTGATGTGCCAGTAATCGGATTGTAGAGTTTGTAAGTACTGTAGTTGTTACCTATGTATTATCACCTAGCAAGAATGGGATTGTACATTAGGATCCTGTGAACACCTTTCACCTGTGGTGAGTGTCACTACCATTCGTCCAACGATGTCAGTAATGAGAACTTAGGCTTTGGCTTCTATTGATGATAAATCCAGCTTCTATCACTCGCCCTGTAACCAACAAGAGTGATCATCTTGTATTTTCTAGATCTAAAAGATCAGTCTCCTGTAAGTTCAGAACTGAATTGAGTTTGTCTATGCCTACATATGATTGCAAATAGGACACAAGAAAAACAGCTTGTAGAAATGAATGGTGGGAAGGGTGTCCTAGTGATCAAGGACTGTGATGAAGACTGATTTGGGTCCCTTGTCAAACCACTACCCTAACGCTGGAGCCTTCTGAGTTTCCCTAAATAGTCATCATTAAGGAGATGAAGGTTGTGTGATATTTGAGCCCCATCTATCCTGCATGCTTGAGGCATCTTGTGATTTTTTTTTTAATTGTGTATGGCCCCTTGTACAAAACACACGTGTAGCAAGTTGATAATGAAGAGTGTGTGCATATTATGGGCCTGTCCTTTCCCTTTTTAAAATAAGTAGAAGTTACTTCATAAGTGAAGTGACCATATTGGTGCATTTCTCAGGGAAGAGCTGCACCTGAAACATGAACACATTCTTAGCTGACTCCGCATGGATGTATTTTTGTAGTTCAGTCTCAATACCCGGGTACCAAATGCCTTGTGTTGGAGATAAAGTTGAGCTACTTTCTTGAGGTTTTTCCCCTTTGTTTAAACCTCAAGCAGAGTCTTGATGCCTAAGCTATGATAATTAACCTTATACCTTCAGGAAGGAACTAGACCTGTGTTTTTGCGAGTGTGATGAGCAACCTGAAGGTGGTGATGGTGTGATTGAGCATACCTGCCCCCATTCACAAGGTTCTTTCACTTTTATACTTTATGATTTTAGAGTTCTGCCTCAGACTGTAATGTGTCAATTGGTTCAAACTCTGAGGTGTTAACATTTGCATTCTGTCTACTCTTTTGCCCTCTTACGATGAACTTGTGCCTCCATTAAACTTGTTTTGATCCTTTTGCTAATCCTGCCCTTTATACTCCAAAGAAATTTCCTCTAAAGACTTCAAGATGTTATAGTCCATTTCCTTTGTCTGGAATCTCTTGTCACTGACTTAGTCCGGAGGATTCTTGTTAAACAAAAAAATAGGTGACTGCCCTTAGAACTTTGTGCCAATATGTCAGTGAAAGCAGTATAACTTCACTCCTTTTGTATATGTGCCTAAAAGAAATCCACTACTGAATTACTTCAACTGTATTAGCATTTAGGTTGCCTCCGCTTAGAACTGATTTGAATTTCCTCTTTAAAGAGAAGAATGTTCTTTTAACTTTGGTTGTCTTAGGTAAAGATCTACACTGCCTTTCAGTATTGTGGCCAACTCAATTCTAAATCAATGGGGGAGGAACAAAACACATGTTAATTGTCTTGTTTTGAAGACTAGGGATTTCATTAATACATTGCCTCCCCCCCCCCACAGCGATATGTCTAGCATCTTTGCCCGTGTTATGTGTTAAGACAGGTAGGACTTAAGAGAAGACTTCCTTAATTTTAAAATTTAGTATGGAAAATGGTCCTTGGCTATTCAGATTTGGCAATGGTTCTCACGTACTTTCCAGCTTGATGCATCAAGTGGTGACTTGCATGTCTGAATGGACTGGCACAGATGCACCACCACAGATAGAACTTTCATATTGCCTTTTGCCACCCCAAATACAGTTCTATTCAATGGAGTCAGTTCACTCATCAGCTGCTGGTTATCAAGTGTACGGTCATTGAATGTGGCTAAACCGAGTGATGTACATGCACTCTTGAACCAGGCCCCATAGTCCAGCGCACTTACCATATCAAATCAAAAGAATTCAAACGAAAG
>JAJKFI010000051.1:4742057-4805618 GCA_029204185.1 Lerista edwardsae | reverse complement strand
TTCTTTTGATTTGATATGGTAAGTGCGCTGGTAAGGAACTGGACTACCAAGGAGATTGAGGATTTCTGTGTCTTAGCAACTGGTGCCAACTTCCACTAAACCGTGATAGTGACTATGGACATTTTAGGTTCTTACACATGAAGTAGAGCTTGTATTGCTTAATCTGCTGGTAACCTCTATTGTAAACATCTAGGTAAACTTTACTGCTCCCTGTTAAATTTCAAATGCCTTTGTTGTTCTGAACAAAAAATGGTTGCCAAATGCCATTGTGTCCATTTCGCTCCCCCTTCTGAAGGTTGGAAGACCTATTTCTACTAAATAAACTGATTAAACGAACTAACTCTTATGGGGAGAGAAAAAGATGCAAAACAACTTGTGTTAAGTTTTAAATATGGCTTTTGTATGTTTTTGTAGAGCTTTAGGCCTACATGTGCAGCAAAACATTTCTTCAACAAGGGACTGAAATGGTGTTCAAGTTTTCACTCATAAACTGGAACAACCCAAGATTATATTTATTATGTGTGGATCTTGTATTGGAGCCATTACAATGAGGCCTTTTCCTCATAGCTGCTGGGCAGTATCAGAAACCCTAAATAACATGGGAGTCACCCACAGCAACCATTTTGATGTGGGAAAAGATTTAAGTGCTGTCTCGTCTCATGTGGCCTTGCCTGTTTGATGTTAGCTTAACACATTGAATGGAGCAACTGCAGCAGCTCCCCTCCCATAAGGGTAGAGGGGTTTAAAAATTGTGTTTATTTTACTCAGAAATAAGCCCATTGGGTTCAGTAAGACAGGGCTCAATCCTGAGCCTTCCCATGCAGCTGGTACAAGTGCACTATCCACACTGGTATCACAACCATGCCAGGCCACACTGTTAGGCATGACCTGCATGGGCTGCCTGCTTTGATCTAGCACCAGAGCTCACCGCTTGGAGGTGGCACCAGGGGCCAATGAGTTTGCCAACCCATGACTTCGGGGTCTTTCTGGAGGGCTGGGGAGGGTGCAGACCTAAATAGCCGGCACAGAATTGAGGAGACCTAACTGTACTGGGACAAGGTCTTCATATCTTCTATGATTTCCTTTCATTTTATGGTTGAGCTCCTTCTACCTACAGGAAGTAAATACAGGAAGCCGGACTAGATGGGCCTTTGGCCTTGATCCAGCAGGGCTCTTCTTATGCTATGTTATGTTCTTATGTTCTTACCTACACAGATGACCTTAACCAGAGATCTCCTTAGCCAATGCTGATAAATAGGGGGGGGGGATTTGCATTTAGCCGGTATTGGGGTCTAATCCTCTCCAACTTTCTTGTACCAGTACAGTCCTTCCACCCCCGCGCCATCCTTAGAGGTACAGTACAGTCGTAATACGGTGCTGAGGAAAGGGAACAAACGTTCCCTTATCTGGAGGAGGCATCCCTGCCTGCCCCCCTACCACAGGATGCAGCACCTGCCCTGTTGGCACAGATGCACTAGTGCTGGAAAGTTGGGTAGGATTTGGCCCTTCCTCATCAAGTGGTAGTAGAAACCCAAAGTTTTTTTGAGTGAGCTCAAGTTGTTGCTATGAGTCAGCTATATGATGAAGCAAATTCCATTGATTAGGTAGTCCATAGGTCCTAATAAACGCATTGGTTCAAACCCTGAAGGCACTGACTTTCTCATGACAGAGTTCAAGCCCATTCAATGTTAAATGCCACACAGTATTAGGAAAGTGATACTCCATTGATTCAGCGGAATGTACTTCTGCCTATGCATATATATCTGCTTAGGGAAGAAGTGGGCATCTGAGCAACACCAGTAACCCCTAGTAGAGGCAAAGAAGGAAAAGAGAAGATTCAGCATCCCCTTTTTAGTGTGTGAAACAGATAAAGGTATTTGTATTAATTATCCGGGGCAAAGTAAAAATCTGTGGCAATACCTCTCTAGCAGAAAGCAAATTATCCCTTGCAACTGCATAACCAGCTGTACAGTGGAGAGTGTGCTGTACAATTTCATCTCTCATCCCAGAAGGTGCACAGTTCAGCTTTGCTTATGCTTCAGCTCCCTAGAAGCAATATCTGCCATGGCAAGATGGTTGCAACTCCATAGATCCATAGACTGGCAGCCCAGCCAGCTGTAATTTCTAGGACCAGAGATTCTTGTTTTCCCATCTCATTAAAGTGGAAGAGACTCTTGGCTTGTCTCTTTTTGATGCAATGCGTATTTCCTATTAAAAGGCAGCTCCCTTTTTTCTGGTACCTTAGAACCTGACCAATTTAATTATTATTGCTCATAATAATACTTAAATTATTATTAAACACTTTAAAAGTGGATCAGTTTTCACAAGGATCTTGTTGCTGTGGTTATTATACAACTATTAAAGGCTACATTAATTCTTGTGGGGAAATAGGAAGGCTTTGTCACCATAAATTCTCCAGTTTTGCTTTTCTTGCTGAAAAACATAATTCAGTGGGATAGAAATATTACCTGATAACTTTGTCAGTTAACAAGAATTGTTAAGTGCTGTTGTTTACCCTGCCTGCAGCACTGTTCTGCATTAGTTATGTGGATGATCGTGCCCAATTAGGAGGAACAAAATGATGAGATGTCAACGAGACTACCCTATCAGAATTAGCTGATGCCCCTTGGAGTCCACGGAAAACAATAGTGAATTAAAGCAAGTCAGAGCAATCCCCAATAAGTGAGCAGGAAAATGTATTTAAAAGGAATTGCCCCCCCCCTCAGAAAACCCCAATTGAAATGGAGAGGTGTTCTTCAATACTGCTGACAACATCTAGAAAAGCAATTTTTTGCCAATATCCAGGCCAGGCTGCGGTGGATTAGAGTGGTCCAGTGAGTAGAGTGGAACCGAGCAGAGGGAAAGAAGCAGGAAATGCTGTCAAAAATGGATGAAGATTGGGCTATTTTAGCTTTTTCTATAATGGTGCCTCTACTGAAATGGATGGTATTGAGGTCTGTATAGACTAAGTCCCTCTCATTAACAATATCCATACATTGGGCTACAAACCACCCAACTTGAAATACTGGCAGTCCAGCTACTAATACCCTGGCCCCAAACCACAGAAATGCACACAAGGAACTGTGGGTGGTATCATCGTCTTTTTCTCCTTTTCAGGCACCACATGCTGCTTTCAGCAATCAGACCATGTAAATTCTTGTAAAGCAATCAGGCTTTTAGGGCTATGGAAAACACATGGGGAAGAAGGAAATAATTCCGCCTCTGAAAAAGGGGGGTTATGGTCTTTTTAAGAAACATCCATTTATCCACAGCTGCTCTGATAGGATCAATCAGTCAATCAACAGGTACTTATATACCGCTTTTCAACACAAAGTTCACAAAGCGGTTTACAGGCAAATAGTAATAAAATTAAATGACTCCCTTTCCCAAAGGGCTCACAATCTAAAAAAGTGCAGAACACTACCAGCAACAGCCACTAGAAAGACACTGTGCAGGAGTGATCCATCCCAGAGTTTCCTGATCAGGCTGTCAGACTTCAGGCCCTGCGAGTCAAACTAGGCTCATCAAGACTTCCTGATGCCTAAATGGCACAGTCCCAAGGATGTGCCACTTTCTCCTCCTCCAATTTGCCAATGTTCTGTCTCAACGCTCCTCTCCTTTCCATATTTCCACTCTCTCTCTTTCTCTCTCCCTCTCTCTCCCCCTCTTCCAATCTAGGGAGTGGAAGAAGGAGCAGAGGAGACAACTAGAGGAACAGAAATCCCACCAATCTGCTGCCTGACGCGATCTCTCCAGTTGGCCTCAGGAATGGGCCGGCCCTGCTGCCCATGGACTTCGGATGTTGGTGCACTGCAATTGAAAAACCACTGTGGAGGGATCTCACCATGGCACAGGGGAGGTAGGTGAAATCCTTTGCCCCCACACTGAGTGGAATCACTCCCCCCCCCCCGCCCAGTAGCTATTTGCACTTTGAAGGAAAAGTTGTGGGCACTCCCATGTTTCCTCTAGCAAGGCAAATACAGGTAGATTAGCCCTTATCTGGATACCCAAAATCCAGACTATTCCAAAATCCAGACACTTTTGCCCAAGACTTTTTAAAAATGTTATGTACACTAGAAGGTCTTGTGCTCATTCCCACGTATGGGCTGTGAGTTCTATGCTCTGCTCTGTGTTGTGTGCCCTTGTTGAAAAATGTGAAAGAGGCCAGCAGACACACAAATGGGAAACAGTGCAAAGAGCAAGAGGAAGCATTTCTAGTTATATTTATGCAATTATTCTGTGTCCCAAGCAGTTCAGATAAAGGAAATTCAACCCGTAGCAGCTTTGGAGTGTGTTCGTGATTCCCTGACTGGAATTCCCTGACTGTATTTAATAGCTTATGTCAGTGGTTTCCAAACTGAGTTCTGGGAAAACTTGGCAAGTGATTCCCTATCACTTTTGGGGGGGGGGGATTAAACCCCTTCCTTTTGTGCCTTGGCCCCAATTCATATCAGGAAAAAAAAACGCCTGCAACATTTTGCCAGACACCCAGAACCAGTGGGGAAAAAACGCCTGCAGCACATTGCAGCATGTTAGACATGCAAGTCCATAAAACATGTAGTTTGGCCCTGAGCCACTGCACGCCTGGTGGCCCTGTTTGGTGTGGGTGGACACAATGTCTTTCAGGGAAGCTTGTCTGCCACCCTGATTGCCAAGTTTCCCCAGAACTCAGTTTGGAAACCGCCGACATACACTATTAAATACACTGACTTGTAAACAGCTGTTTTACAGGATAAGCATATGGACTGGGCATATGAAGCTGCCTTGTTCTGAGTCAGACCATTGAGCTCAGTGCCCTTTGGCAGCAGGCAAAGAAGGGTCTTTCCAAGTCCTACTTAGAGATGCTGACAAGGATCTCTTCTCCATGCCTGGCCCCTTCTCCATGCAAAGCACGTGGCTCCCGCTGTCCTATGGCCCCTCTTCCCACTATGGCACAACAGTGGCCACTTCCCCATTGTGTATATAACACATGAGGACTCTGTGTACATTTTGCAATGCATTGGAGACCATTTGTTTAAAGGCTTGTGTTAAAACAAGAAAAACGAGCTGCCTCTGCACAAGGTCAGAAAAGGCTTTTGTTCCGTGGGTGATATTTTCTAGCCAACTGAAACTGTGCTGAGAGAGATTTGTCATTTAGCACCCTCTTGTTGGCTACTGTCACGAAACTGCAGCCAAAAGGGAGAATCCCACTGGTTCTGGGTGTCTGGCAATGTTATTTAGTTATGCTATTCAGATGTTGGTTCTACTTATGATTAGCAACCTGGAAAATTGACTTTGTCTGAGCGGTTCATTCAGGCGCCAAATCTGGTCATACTGCTGGCTGGGGTTTTGCTAATGTTTTGGATAAATCAATTCCTCTTTTGGTTTAGGGCTGCAAACAATCAGATCAGTCGTCTTCAACCTTTTTCGTGCCATGACCCAAATATATAAATATATACATGAAGTATGAGACTGGGGACCCCACTGTAAAGCCTGCCCCCTCCCAAAGTCCTATCCTCCCACCCCACCTTCATAACTGCCCACTCCTAGCCCTGTTCACTGTAACGAAATATTCTTATGGCAGATTGAATTGGAGCATCTGAATGAAAATCTCAACCTTGTTTGTTCTCCTGTTTTCTTTGGCCTCTCTTTTTCTGGTGGTCGCCTGTCCAATTATTTTGCACAATTAATTAATCCCTTCATGCGCAGAGCTTTTCTACTTGCTCGTTTAAATATATTTCCCTCAGCTTATCATTTTGGTCGTTTCTCTAAAATTCCTCGAGATCAAACACTTTGCCTCTTTTGTCATTTAGCTCCAGACTCTCTTCCACACATCCTATTACACTGTACTTTTCATCGTTCCCTTCGTTCTTCCCTTCTCCAACCTTGGCTTTCTTCTCTCTCTATTGTTTTCTCTGACCCCTTTCCTATCCTTTTGAGTGATAGATGTCCTTCTATCACACTTGCGGTAGCAACGTTTCTCGCCGAAGTGTTAAAATTAACTGTTTAATTTAACTGTTCTTCTTTTTGTGTATATTTCTTTAATGCCAATAAAGGTTCTGAAATTGAAATTGAAATATTCTTATTAGAGAGAAAAGAAAACCGTACCATGAAGCCTGGCACTAATGAAAGCTATTTTGGCACCATTTCTAAGAACTTGAGCAGGTCTGGAACATAATCTCTTGGTACCTAAAGGGGTACACCAGATGCCTCACCCTTTACCTGGTGGTGCTATAGTCCAATAGTTGTCAAACTTTTTCATTCCTGTAAGTTGTCGCAACCCCACAACTGAGGGGTTTGTGACCCCATTGGGCTCCCAACCCCAAGGTTGGAACACTGAGTTAGATTAATCTGTTCAAAAAGCAATGTGCTTGAATAAAATGTTGCCTTAAAAAAAAATCTTTTTATAAAGGAGCTCCGGGTGATGTATCTGGTTCATTAGCCCTTTGTGTCCTCACACAACCCTGTGAGGAAACTTAGAATGGGGTGCGGGGGGGGGGGAGGGCAGAGGCAGGGTGGTCCCTTGGGTGGGCCTGAATGGGGAGGAGATGGTGTCAGGATCTGGCCATTAGGCTGGATCCTAACCCGCATCCCTGGGCTGGCCGGCTGGACCCAATCAGGGCCACTTGGATTTTTGTCAGAGATTTCACTGGTGCAGATCTGAGCAGCCCCATAGGGCTGGCTGGTGCTTACCCCAGGGTAAGGGGGTCAAATGTCCCCTTTCCCCGAGGTGAGCTCCAGCAACCTCCTACACTGTGCTGGATAAAACTCTGGCCGGCCGGCCCACCTGTTCCAGCACAGTATAGGATTGGGCTGCCCATTCTGGTGTTTTGAACTATGTTGCTTATGTTTCTTTGTTACTTTTAAAGTATATATATCTTTAAATCGTGTTTGGATCAAAAAATAAATGTGAACAAAGCCTTAATAGTAAGGAAACGGAGCAGAAACGGAAAGGCGTTGTGTTTTTAATTTGTCAAAATCTCTTTCCACCTTCAGAGAATCCACATTGACTTGTACACCACAAAGCTCCTGCATGTTGCAAAGGATTCTGGGACATATTCTGAAGAGCAGTGCAGGGGACTGGTCAGGCCCATTTGGCTTCTTCCAGGCACTCAGAGACTAATAAATAGACAATTTAGATTTCATTGCAGAAATGTGCTATGCTAATAGGGCTTAATTATGACAATGACTTACTTAAGGAATCTTGGGACGAATCCCATCCCAGAGAGGCTTTTCTATTATCAATGACATGTTCCACACATTGTCTGTCTAATTAGTGAAAAGAAATCTGAGGAAATGCGGTAAGTGTCTTTTGGCAGGCTGATAGGCGAGAGTACTCTCTCTCTCTCTCTCTCTCTCTCTCTCTTTGTGTGTGTGTGTGTGTGTGTGTGTGTGTGTGTGTGTGTGTGTACGCGCGCGCATAAACGGAGTACTGGCAAGCAAAGATAGGAAACTGGTTTAGCTTTCCTTGGATGCTCCACCTGCTGTTTGATTTACAAATGAGTTGGAAATTAAGTGTCTTTTCTGCCTGGCCTCCCATCCACCCCTGTCAGTTCGGTTTCTCCATGCACCCAGTCCTTCATTAATATTCATTTGCAGCCTGGAGTCAGAACGCACATCAGTAAAAGCAGGGGCAGCTGGATGGCTGAGAGTCGAGGCCAATGTTTGCAGCTATGCCAACTCTTGGCACACCAAGTTACCTTTGGGAATGTGGCAGGAAATCTTCTGTTTTCCTGGCATAACTCATGGCAGCCTTCAGCTGTGTGAGATGTTGGTGTCTGGAGAGATTAGAATAAGGCTTGATGAGCTGACGTGGTGCAGCGAGTTAATCCGCTGTCGCTGGGCTTTCAACCGCAAGGTTGGGAGTTCGAGACTGCGTGACGGAGTGAGCTCCCGTTGCTTGTCCCAGCTCCTGCCAACCTAGCAGTTCGAAAGCACCTAAAAATGCAAGTAGATAAATAGGGACCACTTTGGTGGGAAGGTAACGGCGTTCCGTGCGCTACGGCGTAGAATCATGCTGGCCACCATGATCGGACAAAAAAAAACGCCGGCTCACAGGCTTTGAAACGGAGATGAGCACCGCCCCCTACAGTCGGTCACGACTAGACCATTCGGTCGTGGGGAAACCTTTGATGAGCTGAAGCCCAGCCTGCATGCCCAACATATGTGATCAGATGGCCCTCCAGGTAGAGGAAAAATTGTTGATGTTGCTGTGCGTGTGTGCACATGTATGTAACACATCTACACAAAGACTTACTGTGGTGCAATAGGCACTTGAACTAAACATTTACATCAAAGCCTGTCGTGGCTTCCACCAAAGAATTCTGGGAGCTGTAGTTTGGAGAGAGTGCTGAACATTCCTTGGCGGATTCCACTGCCCTTTAGTCATGCAGAATTATAATTTCCAGAGTTCTTTGGGATGAAGGAATGTCTGTTAAATTTAAGCCTATGTTGAGTGGAGTGGAGTGCAGTTCTAGAGTTTGAGCCAGGACATCCCCGGTTCAAAGCTCACCTAAATCATAAACCTCTAGGTGGCAGGGGACTACTGTCTCAGACTCAACTAACCCTATATTATGGGGTTATACATTATGTAATAGAGGTGTAATCAGTCTGGTCTCTCTTTCTGGGAAAGTATATGTATGACTGAGATGGTATGTGTATTTTAACCACATTGCAGATATTCAGGAAAAGTACTATACAGGCATGACAGCATCAATTGCCTACAAGAGGAGAGATGGAAAAATGGGTCCAGATAGATTAAAGGGTGATCAGAAATGACAGTAGTGATAGTCTGTTAGGTGTGGTAGGTGAATGTGTGTATGCGTGTGCGTGCACATACTCAATTTAATTTCCCGTGACCTTTATTAGCATAATACAACAACAATAAAACAAGCATAAACACATAGTATAATAACATAGTAACAAAAAAAAAGCTAAGGTATAGGAATAGACATAACATCAGCAAGAAATCTAGCTACAGAGTCTGTGTACAAAAAACAGCGATCACTCAGAATTATAGGTAATGGGTTAGGAAAAGACAAGGAAAGAGAAGAAATCTAAGGCTCAAGAAATTTTGAGCGGGAGGACACTTCAAAATAATATGTTCTAAAGAATCAGGAGAAAATTGACAGAAATAACAAGCATGTTGAGACAAAGGAATATGGGAAAAACGACCAAAATGCATAGAGGAGGGGAAAATGTTAAACCGTGCTAACATAAAGGCTCTTCTATAGCGGGGGGTTAACTAGGGAAGAAAGATAATTTAAAGGCTGGTTAGGAAAATAAGATAAACCAAAAAATTTTGGAGAACATGTAGGATTGACATTACAGAAAAGATAATCAAATTCATTTTGAAATAATTTAGATTTGATAAGTTGATAAGCACTAGAGAAATTGAGATCAGATAAGAGATCAACAGAAAGACCAATAGAAAGAAGTTTTGACTTGATAGCTTTGGACCAGATAGAATAATAAGGATCTTTAAGTCGGTCCATAAGAAGGGAATCGAAGGGACAATTAAAATGAATACGCAACCAGAACTTAAAAGTATAGAGCCAGGCAATAGTAGAAAGTAAATGTAGGCCGAGCTCTAAAGACATAGTGGATAAACTAATAGACTGAGGGAGACCAAGTAATTTACGAAGGAAAGAAGCAAAAAAACAGTCCAAATCTTTCTTTATGGCAGTAATTCAAATAGGAGAGCCATAAAGTAATTGTGGCAGAATTTTTAAATGAAAAATTTGAATAGCGGCAGGAATAAATTGATTCCCAGTTGAATAATGAAACCGAGAGATAGCCTGAGAAAGAAAGGTAGAAGAAGAAAGAGTGTTTTTCAAATGAAAAGACCACAGTAATTTATGATGGAAATGTAAACCTAAATATTGGTAAGATTTAACAGACTGAAAGATTTGAGAACCAATGAACCAAGGTGAAGAAACCTAAGAGCGGGCAAAAATCAGAATTTTGGTTTTATTGGCATTAATAGAAAGATCGTTAGAAAAGCAATATTGCTGGAATTTTAGGAGAGAAGAGCGAAGACCCAATTTAGTTAAAGAAAGTAAAACTGTATCATCAGCATAAAGAAGACAGGACAAGGGAAAGTTATTAATAGATGGGAAGGAATAAGGAGAGTTAGAAAGAATGGAAGGGAGATCAGCTAGAAATAAATTGAAAAGAAGTGGAGCAAGAACACAACCTTGTCTTACACCTCTGTTAACTGAAATCTTAGGGGTTAATAGAGAGGAATAGGGAGCACGAATTTGACAAAAATTATCAGAATGAAGACACCTGAGAAGAAAAAGTAAACGGGCATCAATACCCTACCTAGACAATTTGGACCATAGGAGATCTCTATTAATAGAATCGAAGGCTTTACTAAGATCAATAAATGCTACATAGAGCTTAGCACGATGAAAATGAGAATATTTCTCGGCTAAGTGTGCTAACATATGGGCATGGTCAAGTGTTGAAAAGCCAGCCCGAAATCCAATTTGTTCTTTA
Source organism: Lerista edwardsae (assembly GCA_029204185.1). Classification (NCBI taxonomy): domain Eukaryota; kingdom Metazoa; phylum Chordata; class Lepidosauria; order Squamata; family Scincidae; genus Lerista; species Lerista edwardsae. The sequence continues at coordinate 4,795,139 of JAJKFI010000051.1, read as the reverse complement.
GATGGAAGGTTTAAAGAATGAGCCCAAGATGAAAGTTTTGCCTAATAAAAATTTAGAATATAATTTACCAATAACAGAAAGAAGACTAATAGGACGATAATTACCAGGGTGCTGCGGGTCTTCCTTTTTAAAAATCGGAACAACAATAGAAGATAACCAAGATTGTGGAAAAGAACCAGAATTATTAACATGCGTGAATAGGTTAGCAAGAGGGGTCGACCACCAATGTGGATTAGCAAGCAAAATTTCAGCGATAACTTGGTCAGGACCTGGGGCTTTATTGATTTTCAAGGAAAGAATTAAATCATAAACTTCAGAAGGGGAAACAGGAGGCCAATCAGGAAGAGAATGAGGAAAGAGAGAAGGAGAAGTAGATAAATAATATGAGAATTAGAAAAGATTTTAGAAAAATAATCAAACCACGAATCCAATGAGATAGAACAGCCAGAGGAAGGAAGAGACGGTTGTAAAGATTTTGAAATCAAAGCCCAAAAGGCTTTAGAATCATGAGTAAGGACAGCACGGACTAGAGAAGACCAAGATCTTTGGGCAAACAGATGTTTTTTCTGGTCAAAAAGATCCAAGCAAGCCTTACGAAGAGTGAGATACGCCTTGAAGGTAGCAGAAGGAGGATGTAACCGGAAGAGCAAAAAAAGAGCTCTAACTTCTTTTTTTGCTTCCCAACAATCAGCGTCAAACCAAGAACTTGGTCGGATCATAGAATGGGAGACAGAGTTAGAATGAAGATATTGGACTAAAGACTGAATCAAGGAATCAAAAACTGGAATAGGATCAAATACTGAAGAAGATGAGTTGAGCTGATTAGCAAGATTAGTAACATCTAATGCGTGCGCATACTCAGTGCTGAGTTCCTGGTTCCCTGAATTTGGACCCAAAATGCAAAGCAGTAGATGCAAAAGGGAAAAAAAAATCATGTAATTCACAATTCCTTTTTTTATGTAGCAAACATTAAATGTATTATTACAAAGAAAAGAAGCATAAAACACCGATCCAAATAATCCAATTCCACATGAGAAACGTGTACTTCAGTTGATGTACGTCTGAGCTCCACTCATATTGTAACAATGACATTTGATTGGCTGTCATCTTAACCAGAGCAAGCAGCATCTACATATTTTTCCTGAGTCATTTGGGTATCATTCAAATGCTGTTTAGAATGCATGTAGTGGAGGAGCAAGGCTGGGCTCACTTGCAGCCACTTGCCCTTCCCCCAGATTCTATGAGCATCAGAGTAAGGCTTGGAAGAGCCTTAGCATGTGTGGGTTGTGTGTGTATTGGCCCAAGACAATTCGGAGCTAATGAACAGACAACCTGATCTCACAGACAGAGTCGACATGTATACTGTTTGTGTGCGGGCTTTTTCATGTATAGTACAACTCTGAGAAAGCAATTCAAACTAGAAGATCTGCCAGCACAGTAGTCCCTGCCTTGGCAGAGGGTATTGCAAGCATACAGTTAGGCACGTTTGCATACCCAGAGACTAAGGAGAGTGCAAGTGGGGAGCCACCTCACAATCGCAATGCTGCATCTAATCCACCTGACAGAGCAGGTAAGGTTGCAACAGGCGGCAGAGAGGCGGTGGGATGATGGCTTGGCAGTGGGAGGGGGCATTTTGGGGTGGGGAGGGCAGATCAGGCCCAGGAGGGGCTGGGGTCAGAAGAGCAGGCGGCTGTTGTATCCTAATCCCCTTCCTGGTCCTGCCAGCATTACACCAGGCCACCAGACTTGCGCTTACTACTTAGCATGCGCAGATCCAAGTTACGCTGTGCATTACACTGGGGTGTTACTCGGTGTAAGGGGAAAAATTCCTTTTCCCTGTGGAGACCTCCAGCCTGCTTTGAAGCTGCATTGGAAACAGCATTGGCCCTCACTGTGCACCAGCCTGAGCTGTGAATGTGTGTCTACAAGTGAGCACTTCCTAAAAATCCTTCCTATATGCATTCATAGATACACTTATCTGGCAGGACGTCCTATGAACTCAATGGGGCTTACTTCTGAGTAGGCATGCCTAAACATACATGCATATGTATTTTCCAAAATACATAATCACTGCTTTTGAGTTTGGACCAAGGTCCATTTTAAGACCTGCCCAAAAATCAATTTATGTCATTATTACAGTTTTATAACTCTAAAACACTTTCTGCGATACATGACATTACTGCCTTATCATCTGTTTTCTCTGATACTTAAAGCCAACTGAAATGGCTTTATAGCCAATAGAGACCCTCCGGGGAAAGAACAAAGCGCCAAAGAATGTCAGGCATCAGACATCACGCTGTTAACGTGTACTCCGTCTTGACCTGTGTGGTTTACACCAATTCACATCAGGATCTAATAAGCTATGATAGATTTTAAACAATGCACTATTTTTATTCTTCATTGGAAAACTCACCCTTTTTATTATGATATTCACCAGATTACCAGAGCAGAAAAATGATTACACTATATGACATAGTAAAGAAGCATTTTGGCTTGAAAGTATGAAATTAAAATACATCTTTTTAAAAAAACATACACACTCTCTCTCTCAGTGTGTGTGTGTGTGTGTGTGTGTGTGTGTGTGTGTGAGAGAGAGAGAGAGAGAGAGAGAGAGAATAGCTTTAGGCTGCAATTCTATGTGCCCCTGGGAGTAAGAGCCATGAAATTAAATGGAGCTTTCTTCTGAGTATACATGCATAGGATTGCATTAATTGAGATATTGGTAGAATGAGCTGTAATGAGTTCAGGCAGGGACTAATGCTGTGTGGCTTTTGTGTGTGTACTGTGCCAATAGGATCTGGGCATTGTCCTTTAGGGATGGGGGTGGGGCACATTGTGCATACATCATCATGGCTTTTCCACTACTGCATCCTCTTTGCAATTGTTGCTTGCGTCCCCAGCCACCCAGGGCTGGCTTTAAGCCAATTGGACCTATTGCTTCCAATTGGGCCTTGCACTAGGGTAAAAATATAAAAATAAAATCAATGTTTCTACTAATAAAACAAGTGTATTTAATTTTCAAAGGTAACCTACACATTTTTTTTGATTTACTTGTAGGCTTGCACTATGCATTGTGATATTAAAATATATTTGGATCCATTTGGCCCATTAACACACATGCACTTTTAAGTGCACATTTTGATTACTTTCCATTCTACCATAGAGATATGAACTCTATAATAAATGTTATTTATATCTGTAGGGGACGTGGTGGCGCTGCGGGTTAAACCGCTGTTGTTGAACTTGCTGACTGGAAGGTTGGCAGTTCGAGACCACACAACGGAGTGAGCTCCCGCCACTTGTCCCAACTCCTGCCAACCTAGCAGTTCGAAAGCACATAAAAAGGCGAGCAGATAAATAGGTACTACTTCGGTGGGAAGATAACGGTGTTCTGTGTGCTATGGCGTATAGTCACGCCAGCCACATGACCATGGAAGCTTGTCCTCAGACAAAAGCCGGCTCTACAGGCTTAGAAACGGAGATGAGCACCGCCCCTACAATTGGTCATGACTAGACCATTCGGTCATGGGGAAACCTTTACCTTTTTAATATCTGTAGGATTCTATTGACTTTGGCTGTGAACCTGGGACCATGCAGAAATGTTTCCAGTTGGGCACTGCAGCTTCTAAGACTGGCCATGTTGCCACCAAGAGCAGCCTGAAGGGTGGAACCATCCTGCACACACCCCAGTCTTTCCTCTGTGCCATGGTGGCGACATAACCTTTGTCATAACCTTTGGATTTAGTTGCTGTGTGGAGACATGGTTTGGAGAATAGAAGCCATCACTTCTCTCTCCCCAGTGTGCTGTTTGCCTTGCCTTTGGTGCTTGAAGAACAATTGCAGCTTTGTGATTTGATCAAGTATGCCATTGTTTTTTGACATCAGGGTACACGTTTGAGATCACAGAATGCACATTCCACACCTTGGATTTATTTATGTAGCACCGTCCATGTGTCTGGGACTTTGCCCAGAGTAGGAAAAACAGGTCCCTATCACACAAAAAGAATATATAAAAGAAAACATTAGTTTAAATCTCTGAAAAAGTATGCATAAAAGAAGTATGCGTACAGGAAATGACAGGCAGACAATCTTATAACACTCGATTTGAGATTGTAACGTATCTGTAGCCTCCATGTTTCTCAAACTGTGGGTCAGGACCCACAAGCCAATTTCAGATAGGCCATGTAGTACCTAGCGCAACTGCCATTGAAAATATGAGAAGATAGAAAAAGGGGAGGGCTGTGTGGTTATTTTGCTTATGTTAATGTTGTACATTTTTTTGTTCTTTTCTGATTCACTTTGCTATTGGAAAATGGCTGAGAATTAACCCAACTTATCGCTGCATTCTCAGGAAAGCAGCAGGCTCTGGCATCACAATGACGGCACTTCTGGTCATGACATGACTTCTGGTGGGTCCCGAACAGATTGTCTTTCTAAAAAGTGGGTCCCGGAGCTAAAACATTTAAGAACCACTTCAGTAATAACCTTAAGGGTGTGCTCAACATATATTGAACCATGTTACCTGTGTGCAAATCTGATGAAACTTCAGATTTGTTACACTGGGCTTGGGAGATTTTTGAACTCCCTCTTGGTAGGCAAACAGACTGGTTAACTTGACACCACAAGTCTAAGTGCTCCCACAGTGCTCAATGGTCCTACATTTCCAGCCCTGAATTCCTCCCTTATTTACTGTACTGCACCAAAATGGCACAAAGTGGGAGGGGCATATGAGAGCAAATCGAAATATGCTCCCTAAATTGTATATACTGTAAACACAAACGCATGAGAAAGAAAATGAGAGGCAGGTGGAGTTTGGGACTGCATTACTCTTTAAGCAAGATATTTGCCTAGTAAGCATCTTTCAGATGGCCTTCTGGGTCTTTGCTAGCCATCACAAATATCTGGGGTTACAGTCTTACTGTAAAAAAGGGAATGTTATAATCAGTGGTGGTATTCAAATAAATTAACAACCGGTTCTATGTCCTTCAGGGCGGCCTTCAGGGCCATCCGCTGCCTTTCTTCCCTCTCCCAACCTAAAATGAGCAACCGGTTCTGCAGAATAGGTGAGAACTGGCTGAATTTCACCACTGGTTATAATCCTGTGTTTTGTTGCTTGAGATCAGTCCATTTTGAATTCAGTGAGGACTATGCAAGGACTATGCTAAACTAGTTGTTTCACTAACTGCGTAGATACTGCTGATAAAGGAAACCATGTGTCTCATTTTCCTTTAGCCCTCTGCGATGGCTAGTACTGCTCTCCTCATGCTGCCATGTCAGAACGTACAGCATTTCCCCATAATATGAAATGGGAGTTGGGAAAAGGCATATAACATCTAGTTATAAGAATTTGTGAGGTAAATTTTTCCTGCTTTGACATGTAATCAAACCACAGCCTAGCTCAAGATCCCTTGAGAGAGCGGTAAACATCTCCGCAGTTCACATTTATGTTTAGACTACATCGTAAAAACCAGGTGGATTTCATGTGGTGTTGGCAAGTGTTCAACACAGCTGAGAAGGCCTCTGGTGAATTCAAACTGGTTGGTTGGGGCTGGGGTGGGGGAAGAGGCATCAGAAGGCAGAGTTCAGGCCTGCTGCTCCTCTAACAAGGGGAAAATGCAAGTTGCCTCATTCAGATTATTTATGCATCATAAAGTTTCCTTTATGAAATAAATATTGCAAAATTGCAAAGGGACTCAGACAAATTGACTGCCGTGGGACATAGGGTTGCCAACACTGACTGAAGCAATTCCTGCAGATTTTTTCCCCCTAGCATGATATAATGCTGGAAATTCCTGGAGGCCCTGTTCACATCTCCAGAATTGCTTTCGGTTATCACTTGGGGATTGATGCTGATTCCTGGAGACTCCTGCTCAATCATGGAGGGTTGGAAACCCCCCTGGAGCAACAGGTTCTGTCCCATCCCAAAGTGAGCTCTGCTCTACACAAGCATCAGAATGAGTTGGCAAAACCCTACAGTGATGGAATGGATTCTATCATCAGATTCTAGGTGGGGATCACATTTCTGAATGATCCTAATTTTTCTTTTTTTTTGAAAAAGAACAAAACCAAACAAATCCCCAGAAATAGATGCTCATATAGCAGAAAGTGGGATGTCCAAAACTCTTGCTTCACATGTTCGAGCTGTTGTTTTAATGGGAAAGGAGTTTTTTGTAATGGAGGGAAGCATTAAAATGTGACATACAACTCCAGTCTGACAATTTGGATAAGGTGTGACCATCAACAATCAGTTGAAGAACAAATCCAAAAATGCAGACTGCAATGGTTTGCCCACATCAGCAGAATGAACACTAGTCAGCTGCCACAGAACTTCTCTGGAGAGAGCAGCCTCTCTACTGGAGGGTTCAACAGGCAGCACCAAAGAAGACATGGCTCAAACACATGGAGAAGGATCTAAGGAACCAAAGATTGACCATCAATGAGGCAAGAAATATTGCCACCAGTCGCCAAGTGTGGAAGTGTATTAGGAATGACACACAGACTCTAGCAGCACCAATAGCAGTGTACTGGCTAAGAGGATGACCTGCTCCCTAGCTAAGTACCAAGAAGAAGAAGAAGGATGACAGACAAAGGATGATGGACACAACTGACTCCTCCTCCTCCAGTCTGAAGTGATATAGTCCATTTATCACCTCAGCCCTTTACCCCCTCATTTGGGGGCAGAATTGGCACCTTAAAGATTTAAAATTTATTGCAGTATAAGCTTTTGTAGGCAAGGGCCTCTTTTATCACAATTAGGACTGACCCTTTTAACAGCTGCACTACAGTTAGAAAATCACAGATGCTGAGAAATGACTCCCTAGTTCATTTCTGCTTATGTTGTGTTAAAAGGCAGCCATCTTTGAACCAAAGGAGCAGCTCTGTCTAGGATTGACAGAGGAGAGCTGGCAAACAGGAGAGCTGGGATTCGACTTCCCAATGCCTTTGAAACCTCGAAGGCAGACAGAATGGACTTGGGGCAGTGGTCCTGGGAGAGAGGGTTCATTCTTTTCCCTCAGGCTGTTTTCCTAATCAGAATTTGCCCCCTCTACCTCAGCTGCTAATTAAATAGCCTCACTGAGGGGGGGGGGAAACCATTGGGGAGGGAAGTCTTGCTTTCTCTCAGCCAGGCTATTAGGAGCTGTAAGGGGTGAAGGAAAACAGCATGGGAACGATCAAACATCCCTTCCTCCAACACCACTGCCCTGAGCCCACTCGGCTTGCTCTCAAGCTATGAAAAATCTTTTAAAAAGGTCCATTTTGATCCCATTATGGAACTCCAGCAACGGCACATACAGTTTGGTCCTGAGGGTGCAGCAAAGTTGGCAAACTGTATAAACCTTGTTTAAATTAGGCACATGGGCTTATATTGTACAATGTATTTTTTCCCAATATACAATGTATAATACTTGGAATTCAATGGAAATAGGAGTTACCGGTTTATTTTACAAGCCCTGCTCCTGTGTTTTGAGGAATAGTCTGATATGAAGGCATTTAGCAAGTGATGCTTTTCTAGTAAGAATGAGAGGTGGGGAAAGAGTCACCTGCTACATTTCTATGCATTAAGCGGTTCATAAATGCAGAAGATCAGGGCCAGTAAAAAAATTGTGACTTCTATTTCTACTTAATTCATAACTTGCACATTATGTTGCAAAATATAATTTTAATTAAGCCTTGTGATTACTTCAAATAATGTGTACACAACTTTTAGAAACATCGGATTGGAAAAGATATAGTATACATTTAAAAAAATCCATTCTCAAATATTCATGCTAGAAATTCAGCCTTTAAACTTATTTAACCATAATAATTTAGTCATAGTAGCATGCCTAATGATGTGTTTGCGTTCAGCAAGAATTATTTTATTAGTCACTCAGAATGCTCTATTGCTAAATAGGGTCTCTCAGTTAAGTTTTTGTGGCTGACCTAATTCAAACCCTGCTCTTCGTTGCTTGCAGCTTAAATTCTTGTTTTGCCCCCTTGTCAGCTATTTCAAAATATTGCTTATAAACCACAGCAGCTGAGGGGATGAAAGGCAGCTGTGTGAGAGTGAAACATTTACAGAGGCCACATTTAAACTGAAGGCAAAACCATTCCACTTATGGTTTTAATAGCACTTGTAAGAAATCCGGTGTTAAAAAAACAGGAGTTATTAACAGTGGGCCAGTTGACACATGGTCTGAGTTACTCCTCCGCCTCTATTCATTTTCTAGCACCGCAGTATGCCTGTTGGAAACCAGTACTAAAGTCATATCATGTAATCTCAGCCCTCATACTTGTCAAACGGTTGTTTCCCGTCCAGTAAGTTTAGGAGGCCCTTGATTTGCTTGGCTAAGTCTATGCAGTTTACCACAAACGGGCTGGAAGGGCAAAACTGATGCTACCTAATGCTATGCAAAAAAATGCCCTCTTCGAGGTGGCATTGGTGAGTAGATTGTCTTTTGGGGGGTGCACAACATAGCATAATATGGCCCCCACTTCCCAAATGGTGAAACACTCCAGGAATATAATGGAACTATTCCAGGTGTGACTTCCTTTGGAGGAAAGATTACTGAAAGTTGAAGGTATCTTTGTAATATTTGACTTACATATTTACAAATATGATTTACAAATATGCATGTTGAACACAGGTGAAGGCAAGGAGTATGGTAAGTGCATTTCTACAAGGCAACAAAACCACTGCCTTGTATCAGATCTCCAGAGAGACATTCTTGCACTACCAGATACCTCTAGTGAGCGTTCAAATTCTCTTATTGAGCCTGCCTCTGAGCTGATTTGTGCTGTACTATACTTACCTTGTTCAGTTGACTCCATGCATTAAATAATGTGCATGCTCATGGTTGCTTCCCATGTTTTATTTGGAACTCACCCTAATTGTGTGGAGGGGGGCAGTTCATTCAAACTACCACATTACACATTCATTCATTCATTCATTCATTCATTCATTCATTCATTTAATTTATACCCCGCCTTTCTGCCCCATGGGCACCCAAGGCGGCTTACAACATTAAAATACAATAAAATCACAATATTTGACAATTAAAAACAATAATAAAGAACAATATTAAAATAATTAAAATCTAAAACAAGCCCCGTGGATCCTAAAATATACAAAGAAAGCCAGCCAGCCTGTCAACAATTAAAAGCTTGTTGAAATAAGAAGGTCTTCAGACCCTGCCGAAATATTGCCAAAGAGGGAGCAGTTCTTAATTCAAAGGGGAGGGTATTCCAGAGTCGGGGGGCCACCACTGAGAAGGCCCTATTCCTGGCCGCCATTCCTCTCACCTCTCCTGGTGGAGGCACAGTCAAAAGGGCCCCCCCCGATGACCTAAGAGTACAGGCAGGATTATATGGAAGGAGGCGGTCCCTCAAATACCCTGGAGCCAAGGCATAAAGGGCTTTAAAGGTCAAAACTAGCACCTTGAATCAGGCCCAGAAAGGAACCGGCAGCCAGTGTAGTCGCCGAAGCAACGGCCCGACAGAGTCAAACCGATGTGCCCCAGCAACCACCCGAGCCGCCGTGTTCTGCACTAGTTGTAATTTCCGGACCATCTTCAAAGGTAGCCCCACATAGAGCATGTTGCAATAATCTAATCTGGATGTCACTAGGGCGTGCGTCACTGTGGCCAGGTCCAGGTCCACATGCTTGTCTCCTCCTCCCATGATTAGGGAAATTTCTGAGCAAAGTGGATAAGCAATGGATAGACTGAAGACGTGCACACATCATTTAACACAAGAGCCTGTTGCGCCATATAAATATTGTCCAAACTGATCTTCTGTCAAACCCAGAAGTTGCAAAAACTGCAATTTCTTTCCTCTTTATATGTGAACTTGCTGTCTGCGAATTTGCCTACCTGCAAGGGGTAGAATTGCTGGTTACTTTGTTACCTGCACCTCTGTCCTCCTTATCTACTATGCAGCAACATTCTGGAAGATGCAGAGACTTCAGAATGGCACCTGAGACCAGCACTGACCCCTTTAAAATGGCCAGCATTTAACCCCTCACTATCCTCCTGCCTACATAACGGACCCCTTAAACATGGTCAGCGTGTTACGCAGGCAGGAGGATAGCGAGGGGTTAAACCTCAGCTAGAAGGCTGGAGGGGTAGAGATAATCACCCCTCCAATCAGCAGACCTGTGTTAGATGAATCCTGCTGTTAGACTTGTTGCCTGTGTTCAGCCAGTGTTAGTTCTGTTGCTGTTAAATAAAATGCTCAACTGCAGGTGCCTTGTGTGAGTGAATCTGCATGGAACCCAGTATTGTACAGGGTTCATGCTGCAGGTGCCATTCTGAAGATCCCTGCAACCTCTTGAAGGTCTCTGCAATATTCAGACATCTTTTGGCACTTCCTTTGGTGGATTCTTTGGTGGTGGTGTTTGGTGGATTCTTCTGATGGCAGATAAGGTACCCCTTGCACCTAACCACCTTGTTTACTCTTCCTGTTTACCTAGTAATGTAGAGTGCACAAAATGCATTACTGTAAACAAGATAATAAATCACCTTTTCTCCTAGACATCTATGCCTTAACATTGCTTCAGAGACCTGCCCATCACCATTAGATATATGGTGGGTGGGTTTAAAAAAAAAGGGGGGGGGCCTTTTGGTGGTGACACCAACATTGTGAAATGCCCTCCTTGAGGAGATCTGCCAAACATCCTCTCTCTTCCCATGCATAAGACAGGTAGATTAATGGCACTATACTTTTATTATTACTACATATGTGAGCTTTACAGCACCTGTCTAAGTATGGGAAGAAAGGGAGCTGCTGCTTTTGGTGTAAGAGCTTCTATCGTGGAAGGAGGTTAAATTAAATATTTTAAAATAAATACGTTCACCTGTTTGGACCAACATTGTCAGAGAGCTGTATAGGTGCAGGAGCCTTGCCAAAAAAAAAAAAGACCGCAGCCAACTACCTGTGTTTAGCAGTTGGGTCAAGCCAGCTCTGCTTCTCCTCTTTTTCCTCAAGTATTTATTGCAAATGTTATGTGCTCGAGCCAATGTTATGAATTCAGGAGAAGTCCCTCCTTATAAATGCACTTTCTAAAGGATTAGTGGGAGCGAGTGGGACACTTTCACATATTTTTAACTTGTTAGAAGGGGCTGTTGGCTTTAGGTTTAATTATGTTTGAACAGTGCTTCCCACTTTCTAGGTGGCAACTGAGTACATAGCAGTAAAGTGACCCAGCTCTTCTGCTTGGTCTCTGTGTACCTAGAAGAATCATGCCTGCCAGTGGCTTTCTGGGCTGTGATGCACAGCCTAGTGCCTCATATCACCAGTACAGGTCAAAGGCCCTCAAGCAAGCAAACTTGAATCATTTCCCCTTTCACTGATAAGCATTTGCAGTGGCTTTGCTCTTTTTATTGTTGGTTTAACACTCCAAGGAAAAGTTGCAGATTTATAGTCAGCTGAATGGTCTTAGCTGTAGTATGCAGAACTGTGCAATTTTTGCAAGAATAATAATGAGGGGGGCCCTAATGACACACTTCCAATGAGAGTGTGTGGTGGGAATGAAATGTACTGTGAAAACCAGACCTGAAACAACCATTAATCTTTCTGTAAATAGCCAGATAGGTACATAGATCACACACATACAATTGAGTATCCAATTCTTCTTTATTAGCCATGGGTCGACACATGTAATTTTGTGCTCTCTCGGTGCGTTTGTCTGAGCTGTCAGATCATGGCGAGAGATGCGGAATGAATGCGGGATTCTTTCTCTGCAGTCACACAGCTGATAACCTTAAACCTTACAACTCGTGAGCAATTGCTTGCTTTGCATTCTGCTGTTAGTCACAGATATAACATGACTGCGAAGACTGAAATCCTTTGGAAAATTACAAGGGAATAAGGCCCCATTGAACTCTACAGAACTGTGAACCTTGCTACTTGTTTTATTCATTATTATGTTTACCAGATTTTTGCAGAGCAAATTTAACCATGCTCACTAATGTTCTGTTCTGTATTATGAATCTGGTTCTCAAAATCCTCCTGCCTGACTGTCTGATTTGGTGACAAGTTAAAGTATCCCTAAGAGCTAGCTCGTCAGTTATTTAGACCAGTGATATTCAAACTGTGGGTCGGGACGCACTTGGTGGGTCACGACATGATGTCAGGTGGGTCATGAAAAGCTGGGAGCAGCCATCTTGGAAACTGCCAACTTTACTCTTGCTATATTCCTTTTGTGAGTGTTGATGTTTTGAATTTTCAGGTGAGGGTGTTTTTTTTTAATTGTTTTTCGTTCAGTTCTTTTACATCATATTTTGTCCTAATCTTGCTTTCTGTCAGGGATGTGTCATGATGGGCAATTGCTGCACTCCAAGAATGCCAATTTGCATTTCAGGAGTGTCATTTTATTATGTTACAATGACAGCACTTCCTGCTTGATGATATCACTTCCGGCTATGATATCACTTCTGGTGGGTCCTGACATGAATGCCATTCTAAAAAGTGGATCCCAGTAGAAAAAGTTTGAAAACCACTGACTTAGACCATCCTAAATGGCTATTTGGATCCATGGCAACACAGTCTAGAGGGGAACACGTTTTCTGCACCAGTGAGTGAGTGAGGCTTTCTCTCTCGGTTCATATGTGCTTAGGAACAGGAGGAGGAGGAGAAAGGACCTGGGAAAGGGGGCTCACTTAAAGGTGTGGAAAAGAAAGGGCCAGCCTGGGTATGCCTGTATGATATAGTGGAGGCAGGCAGCAGAAGGCTGATCAGGATCTCCTGGTGGATGTCTGAGGGCCCAATCCTGAGTCTCTTAGTGCCAGCGGTACAAGTGTATCACTGGCTCTGGATGAGATAAATGTGCTATAAAGCACATTTACAGCATCTGGGAAGTAAGGAATGCTGGTGCTGGGCCAGTGCCAGTCAGCTCTGGGCCTCAATGCTGAGACGGGGTACAGGTGGCGCTGATCCACTACTAGCGGTCTATAAGTCTCTTCAGGGCAGGGAGGGGGCGAAACTGGTGGAGGGGAAGTTGTCTCCTGGGGATGTCCAGGATGTTCCCTGGCGAAACTGGGCAGGTGGAGAGGAGGATGTCCCCTGGGGGGACATAGGCAGTGGCCGCCTCTGCTACCGTATCCTCCCTCCTGACCTGGCAGCCTGACATGGGCACCCAGTCAAACACAGGCACAGAACCAAGGAGATTCATTGCCACTGGCTGCAGTCTTCCCCTTCCCTGGGTTAAGGAAGCAAATTCTTCCTTTCCCCAGAAGACCTCCAGCAGTACCCTGGCGGCCACAGGATGCAGGGGTTGCCATTTTGGTGCCACTGGATCCTTGGGCGCCACTGGGCTCAGGATTGGTGCTTTGCAGTAGATTAGGTAGAGTTTCTGACTCTCAGCTGTTGAATAGTGATGACAGCAAAAAGGCTGCTGTGTCCGATCCATGAGCAAATTCCGTATATCTGATTCTGAACCTCTGTGTTCTGCAGCTGCAAAGTGGGATTTTATGGTGCGATGGCTCACCATGAAAGAGCACAGTAAAAACATCACTTGCTGTGTGGCAGCTGTGAAAAAGACGAGTTCTATACTAGGGATTATTAGGAAAGAGATTGGAAATAAAACTGCCAGTATTGTGCAAATCTATGGAGCAGCCACACTAGGGGAACACGGCAGATAGTTTCAGTTGTGCCATCTCAAAAAAAGAAAAAGTCTTGTTGGACTGGAAAATGACAATGGAAATTATCAGAGCAGAGGAGGAACTTCCCTAAGGAAAAGCTAAAAGAGGTTTTAGTTTCATTCAGAAAAAAGAAGAGAGGGGCCATGATAGATACCTTTTATGATTATTAATAAACCATTTTTTCTTTCTAGATCTTTTTTTTTCTTTTATTGGGTGGGTTGCAACAGATTGTCGTTTTTGAAAGTGCATCCTGGCGCTAAAACATTTGGGAAGCACTGCCATAGCCTCCGCAAACCTCAAAAAGGCTTCAGACACAACTGGAATGTTCCAGTCCTGTTCAGAGGTCCTGTTCATGACCCAGAAGTGTTATATCACTTCTGGGTCACTGAGCTCCATGGTGCTGTACCTTACTAGCACAGAGAGTCGTGGCACGTCCCTTCACATTGATGCTGCATATCTGTCTCATGTTTCTACCAGCTCACCCAATACTTATACTGATATATTGTATCAATACTGATAATGTAAAAGTGTCTTTGCTATAAATTGCATTGCCTAATTCCTTCTTTTTGCAACAGCTAATAGCAACGAGTGTTGGCTCACTCTTGGTGAACGCCAACTATTTCAAACATTGCCATTGCTGGCCAGATACTGTACTCATCAAGAGCATTTCCAGGACTGCAGAATTGCCACATAAGGTAGGACAGTAATTTGCTTTAGTGACCTCATGACTTGACTGCTGTAACACATTTCACATGGGCCTGCCCTTGCAGACTGTTCAGAAACTGTAGCCAGTGCAGAATGTTGTGGACAATGTGGTAGCTGGAACTTGGTGGTCTGACTCTGTTTTGCTGCTGTTCTAGCTGCCTGTTCATTTCCAAGCAAAATTCAAGGTTCTGATTCTAGAAAGTCATTTCTGTTTTAGGACCAGAGTTGCTAAAGGGCTATCTTGTTTCATACTAACTGGCTGCTCATCCTCTAAGGACATTACAGGGAACTCTTTTGCAGTTCTGGGTGGGAATAGGGATGGGGGAAGGCCAGACAGCCAGAAGGGGCAGGGCCTTCTCTTTAGTGGTGCCTCAACTCTGGATCCCCTTCCCTTTAGAGTTAAGATCAGCACCCTCCCTGTCAGCCTTCCACTGGGGACTGAAGACGTACCTTTTTTGCTAGGTACTTTATTCTTTTATTTATACAATTTTTATCACTTTTCACTCTGTGCACCAGTTTGTTAGTTTATTGCCATCTGCTGCTGTTTATTGTCATGGTTATATGAGACATGTTGTGGTTTTTACTGAGCTACCCTTTACAGCCTTTATTATTCTTTCTTGTCTTGCTGCTATTGGTCACTATGTTTTTGTTTTCTAGTATTTATTGTACTTTTGTATGTGAATTTTGCCGTTGGTTGCCTTGTCTTAAGCATAGTCTGGGTACCTCAGAATGCCAGGTGCAAGGGAGTGGCAACAGGATGCAGGCATCTTGTTGTCTTGTGTGCTCCCTGAGGCATCTGGTGGGCCGCTGTGAGATACAGGAAGCTGGACTAGGTGGGCCTTTGGCCTGATCCAGCAGGGCTCTTCTTATGTTCTTATGACTTACACTCTGGGATTCTCTGCTTTTGCTGCCTTGCTGTATGTGCCATAATACTTCTTAGGGGGGGAGGAGCTGTGACATCCTTGTGTGTTGTACTTGGGGCATCCCCCATGGTTGGCAGCAGTGCTGTTGCTGTATATCTCATTCCTGAGGTCTGCCAGGGAGGCATCATCCCAGTGCTCATTTGACCTGCACCTGCCACTGCTTGGCTTACGCTAGTGGCGCTTCTCTAGCTGCCAGTGTTGGGACTGGGCAGGTTGTGGTGATTGGTTCCTTGCACATTGGGCTACAGTAGAGCCACCAAGCCAATTACTGGACTGTGTTGGGGCTTCCATTGACCCTGGCAAAGTTAGTGGAAGGACTGTGCTAGCATGGAGTTGCCTGGGCTTTTCCCTCCCAATTTGTGCTAGACAGGCTTATGATATGGCAGACATCACGCCAACATAGCAATAATGCATCTAGGTGCATCTTTGGCATAGGATTGAAGAACAATGAAGCATAATATTGAAGCATAAAATTGATTGAGTCAGCAGAGAGGAGAAACAACAAACAACAAAATAATGTATGAAATTTGATGCCACAAGGTATGGTGACAGCCAGTGGTTAAGGGGATTGGGGGGCCCAATACTATCCAGCTTTCCAGTGCCGATGCAGCCACAATGCAGTGCTGAAGTAAGGGAACAAGCATTCCCTTTCCTTTCCTCCACGATTGATCCCCCCCCCCAATTGCAGGATGCTGTGCATGCTGGCTGCATCAGTGCTGGAAAATTGGATAGGATTGGGCTCTAAACACATTCATGGAGGAGAGGTCTATCACTTGCTATTTACATGATAACTATGTGGAACCTGTTAAGGGGCAGCTTACCTGACAATACCAGTTGCTTCCAGGGAGCAACAGTAGGGGACAGCTATGGCTTTTATGGCCAGCTTGTGACCTTCCCAGAGAGATGTGGTTTGCTGCTGTGGGATGCAGGTTGATGGATCTTTGCCTTATTCAGCAGGGCTTTCCTTGTGCTCTTGATAGTTTCCCCCCCCCCCATGTACGAGCTGTTTGGTGGTTTCATAGAGCAGTTTTTCCTCCAGTTATTTTCCCCCATGATATTTTCAGGATAAATCTATCTTTTTTAATTACTTGTATGGCCTCCATCCAATAGGAAAAAAAATCTTAAAATCTCACTTGCAACGATGCTTAAATCCCTCTTAACAGACGTTCCCCAGGCCTCCAATAGTTAGTTGTGTTTGTGTGTGGTGGAGTTTGAGTGTTTTAAGAAGCCGTCACAGTCTTCAGGAAAAAAAGTTCACATGCAAAGTATAAGGAAAATGAAAATTAGTGTTTTTGCTCAGGATGCAACACATTACACAGAGCGAGCAACAAAATCTGAATGTTGTCATTCTTTGGTCATAATAGTTTTGATTTTGACAGTAGAGTAAATGGGTCGCAGTCTGGCTTCCTAGTGTGATAATCACAGCCGAAAGCAAGAGTATAATAACAAGGTTTACATTGTTCTCTTCAAACAGGATTCCTTGGAGAACATGTCTGAGATGAAAAACAGACCCCAAGCAGCAGCATCCAACCAGGAACAGCTGATGCAGCTCTAACAAAGGGGAAAACTGTTTAATCTCTTTGCTAGAACTGCTGCTCCTTAGGGCTATATAATCCCATGCATGTTTCCGAGACAGGGAAGAGGTCTTTTATTTAAATATTCCTAAAACCACCAGTGGGTGGGGACAGACATGGGGAAAGCATGGTGTTCTTGGCCCAGACTCTTAGACAACACCAGGAACAGACCTGGTGATCAGTAGTTGTGTTTAATTTTCATAATCCACTGTCCATTTGGCCCCTTTATTGCGGGTGCAAGCTATGACTCGCGAGTCAAGTTGTGGGGTCACTGACTCGTGACTCAATTCAGGCTCAGTAACTGGAATATAAAGTTTTGAAAATGGTGCCAGATCTCTGCAATGCCAACCACTTGGAGGATTTTTTTAGAAGGCCTCAATGAAAACAGCTTATCTGTCAAAGCTGGTCCATTGGCAGAAATTCTCCAATGAAGCCCCTGTGTTTTTCATTTGTGTTTCACATTTGATCGGCTGACTATCACCACTGCTTGGGACTAGTAGCTAGGGAAAAGGGGGCCTCCTGCCTTCACTGAGGGCGCAATCCTGACCTGGAGTTAAGCTGGCACAGTTAGGCCAGCAAAGTTTGGCTGGCACAAGGCACATCGTACAGTATGTGTGGACCACTCTGAGTCAGAGAGGCCAGTACACAGACGTGTTCCATCCTCCCTGACTCTGAGAGTGGTCCAAATGCACTATACAGTGGCCCTTGTGCCGGCCAAACTTTGCTGGCCTAACTCCAGGTTAGGATTTAATTGTGCTCTGAATGCCGCAACAGGTGCTTTACTCCCACACAGAATCATGTTTACTGTTCTTGCACTTTTGCCATTGACAACGGCTTGTTCTGCAGGAATCTGCTGGTGAAGCTTTTCACTGTACAAATATAAACATAACCACCTGCTAATAACTGCAGACTAAAGGCACTCAAGCAGGGATGGCTAAAAAGCTGGCAACTCTACAAAGGCTTGAGAGAATCTAGAAAGCAACATACAGCATGATTGTTTTTTTACACAGCTACTTTTACCCGAATATGAATCTTGCATTCCAGAAAGCATGCCAACGACATGGACGTTAGCATTTGTTCCTACAATTGCTATTAATATTTGAGGACATATTTTAGAAAAGGGAAACATAGAGAAATGAATAACATTATTGTAAGGAGAAGAGGATTATATAAAGTTCTGAATGCATGTGGTGTTAATTTGGCTAAGTCTTCATTCTATATCACCCATTGTAAATTCAAAAAGTAATATGTTACTGTTATGTAATTATATCCCTTTAGTAATTCATGCAATGTGTATTTATTTCAAGAAATTATGTTGAGAAATGGACCAAATCCCATAAGCACATATGAGAGGAACTGTGCTGAATCAGGACCAAAGGTCACCAACTCTGCATCCCATAGCAGCCAATCACATGCCTCTAGGAAGCAGTTTTGCTTGTGTCAAGGTTGTAAATAGGCTTTTGTTGTTGTTGTTGTTTCTGATGCACTTTGCTATTGGAAACTGGCTGAGAAATAACCCAACTTATTGATGCATTCTCAGGAAAGCAGCAGGCTCTGGTGTCACAATAACGGCACTTCTGGCCATGACATCACTTCTGGCAGGTCCTGGATGGATTATCCTTCTAAATAGTGGGTCCCAGTGATAACATATTTGAATGGATGCAGTTGCTGCCATTCATTCCCCAGCACACCCAGATCATGTAAAAAAAAAAAAAGATAGGGTAACTCTCATGGCCTAAAAGACAGTAGCTTTATTTCCCATCTGAGAGAGATTCACAATGGCTAATCCAGTAGCAGCTGTGCTAATCTTTTCTTAAACTGAAATCATGGATGTTTCTACTCCCCCCTCGCTTTACTGGTGTTTGAAGCAGGTGTTAGAGGATATACATAAAGGAGCCTGGAGTGATCGTGAATCTACTTTGGTCTCTCCATGGGCAACGTTGGCAAATGAAGCATTGCTTTATTCAAAGCTTTGTCAGGCTATACATAGGGGTCTCTCTTTTGAACCCTCCCCTAGGACTCAGCATCATTGACTCATAAACAACACCTTTTCTCCTGCTGACATTCATCTCTAAGAAATATCGGTGTAGTTTTTAAAAATTGATCTAATTTATGAGAAGCGAACGGCTTGAAATGTGAACAAAGTAGGCAGATGTGCACTCTATACACCATCTGTTTCCACTGGTAAGTTTTTCTCCCCTGCCCTTGAGTTAAATATTCTGTAAAATCTGTGTGTGGGAGGGGGAAGGGGGGTGAGCCAGGGGGAATTTCCCGGCATATCTATTTTAGGAGAATATCACAGTTTTTGAAGTTGGAAATGTATCCTTTGATTCTTGATCTGGATCACCACTTTCACTATGATTTAGCAGAGTTGCTCCTATAGATCTTTTTAGTTCTGACTCCCCAATCCCTCTTAACATGACATTTAGATTTTAAAAGAAATTAAATATTGGTAAATGTAAAAAAAAAAAAAAGTAATGCCTTGAAATTGCAGTGTGATCTGCTTGATTTTTAAAGTTAGATTTGGGACCTCTCCCAGCTGTATCTTAAACCT
Source organism: Lerista edwardsae (assembly GCA_029204185.1). Taxonomy (NCBI): domain Eukaryota; kingdom Metazoa; phylum Chordata; class Lepidosauria; order Squamata; family Scincidae; genus Lerista; species Lerista edwardsae. The sequence continues at coordinate 4,775,764 of JAJKFI010000051.1, read as the reverse complement.
TGAAAAGGATTTGGATCAGCACCTGACAGCCTCCAAACAGTGTGGTGATAATGTCTTAGAGCAGTGGTTCCGAAACTATGGGTCGGGCCCCACCTGTGGGTTGCGACCCAATTTTTGGTGGGTTGAGAAGCTGACAAGCTGATAACTGACTAGGAAAATGTATTGAACCCTAGAGAAACCGAAAGGTGCATCAAGGACACATTTACTCACAAACACAGGCTCCCACAAAGGAAGTCCCCTCCAAGCTGACAAGGAAAGTGTATTAAGCCCTATGGAAAGTGAAACTGAGCCACACTTGCATGTTTACTCATGGGAAGGCGACCATGCGTCAACTCTTATCGGAGGCCAGATGAAAGGGAATGTAAGCCTGCCAGAATCGTCCTGATCTGATGAGTGTGGAGCTCAACAAACACTCCAGAAGGCTCCGAACTGGAGACAGCTGCACCACCAAAAAGCATCCCCAGCACAACCGGATTCTACCAATTTATTTTATTTATTTATTTATTTTATTTATTTATTTAAAAGATTTTTACCCCGCCTTTATGCCCAAAGGCACTCAAGGCGGCATTACATAAAACTATAAAATTTAACATTAAAAAACACTATAAAAGAACATTAAAACAACATATTCAAACAAAATTAAAAACATAACAATAAAGTTTAAAAAAACCAAACCCGGTGGATCATAAAAGTATAACACCCCAGCCAGTCAACCTGTCAACAATTAAAAGCTTTTTTAAATAAAAAGGTCTTCAGCCCCCGCCGAAATGTTAACAGAGAGGGAGCAGTTCTCAATTCTAAGGGGAGGGTATTCCAAAGTTGGGGGGGCCACCACCGAGAAGGCCCTCTTCCTGGCCGCCACCCCTCTCACTTCTCCTGGTGGCGGCACAGTCAGAAGGGCCCCCCCAGATGATCTAAGAGTACGGGTTGGATTGTATGGAAGGAGGCGGTCCCTCAAATACCCCGGACCCGAGCCGTAAAGGGCTTTAAAAGTCAAAACCAGCACCTTGAATTGGGCCCGGAACAGAACCGGCAGCCAGTGTAGTCGCCGGAGCAACGGCTCGACAGAGTCAAACCGACGTGCCCCAGTTACCACCCGAGCCGCCGCGTTCTGTACTAGTTGTAATTTCCGGACCGTCTTCAAAGGCAGCCCCACGTAGAGCGCATTGCAATAATCTAATCTAGATGTCACTAGGGCGTGGGTCACTGTGGCCAGGTCCGCACAGCTCAGGTACGGCCGCAGCTGGCGAATCAGCCGAAGCTGAGCAAAGGCTCCCCTGGCCACCGCCGCCACCTGGAACTCCAGGTGTAGCTGTGGGTCCAGGAGAACCCCCAAGCTGCGAACCTGCTCCTTCAGAGGAAGTGCAACCCCATTCAGAGCAGGACGATAATCCAATACCCGAGCTGAGGATTTCCGAACCAGAAGCACCTCTGTCTTATCCGGATTTAATTTCAGCTTGTTCGCCCACATCCAGCCCCTAACCGCCTCCAGACAGCGATCCAGGACCTCAACCGCCTCCTCAGAATCAGGGGGAAAGGAGAGATAAAGTTGGGTGTCATCAGCATATTGATGGCACCCCACTCCAAACCCCCGGATGACCTCTCCCAGCGGTTTCATGTAGATGTTAAACAGCATGGGGGATAAGATGGAACCTTGCGGCACCCCAAACCTAAGAGGCCGGGGTGTCGAATTTGCCCGGGACGATTGCAAAGGCCCCAACTACAGCTCCCAGGGGTCTTCCCGGTGAGCCACTTCCAGGGTCTGCCACTCCAGCGTGCCTCACACATGGAGTTCCATACAGAAGGGGCTCATTGCAAAGACCCCTGGGGGGCTGTTGTCAGGGTCTTTGCAATCATACCTGGCAGAATGGAAGATGCCGTTCATGGGAGGAAGGGAAGGGTGGATGATCTGGCTGGCGGGCTGGAGTCTGGTGATCTCTGCTGTAATAAAAAGGATAAAACATAGACCTGAGCACCTGGTAAAACAAAACTTCTTGGTTTTTCTTTAAGTCTTGTAAAGCTAGGTGTGTTCCCTCAGAGTGTTGTTTTAAAAAGTGGGTCCCAGTGCTACAAAGTTTGGGAACCACTGTCTTAGAGGCCTGACATAGTCCCAATGGATAGTCTAAATTAATTTGCTAGTTGTCCAGATGACATTGAGGACATTAATCTCGCTACTCCAGTTTATTTCTGGAGCAGATTGGAAGGAGTCTGCTTATAACTAGCTGACCTTCATAACATATTCCCAGTTCCACTTTTTAGCACAGACTGAGGGCACAATCCTAACCTGGAGTTAGGGCAGCACAGTTAGGCCAGCAAAGTTTGGCTGGCACAAGGGATGCTGTTAAGTATGTTTGAACCACTCTGCGTCAGAGAGTCCAGCACACAGATGTGTGCCATCCTCCCTGACTCTGAGGGCACAATCCTAAACTGAGTTAGGCCGGCCTAAGGTAAACCAGCAAAGTTTGGCCAGCACAAGGGACACTATATGTTTAGAGCACTCTCGGAGTCAGAGAGGCCAGCACACAGATGTGAGCCATCCTCCCTGACTCTGAGAGTAGTCCAAAAATGCTTTACGGTGGCCCTTGTGCCAGCCAAACTTTGCTGGCCTAACTGTGCAGGCCTAACTCCAGGTTAGGATTATGCCCTGAATTATTTTGTATTTCTTTGTTCCTTAGGCCTGAGAACTCTTCACAGAGTATGTCTTCTTTGAAAGAAAGAGCACTGGAACATTGAGATACTCGTTTGCAATCCAGAGATTATGTCCGGTTTCCACCCTACACCCACCAGTCGGCTGTCAGACTATTGATGTTCTGCCCACAGGCTTCTGGAGGCTTAAGAGAAGCCCCGCCCCCCCCATGGCAAGAAATTCAGGGAGACATTCATTTGTTTGCAAATGTCAAGGCTCTCCGAGCTCCCATTGCTATGGAAGGAGGGCTGCACTCAACATCCCTGTGAGACCTGGAAGCTTCACAGGAGTTGAGAAAGCTACTGAGTACACATGCAGCTTGACAGAGGGGCATCTCACGTGAAAGAAAAGTCACCAGTGAGGAGGCTGCCTTCTTTCCTTGGCTGTGAGTAGAAGGAAGAAGAGCACAAGGGTGATTTAAGCCTCTCCTTTCCAAAACTACTCTTATTTAGTCATTTACACATATCCCACGCACCTTGTTCCCATGGCTGCCAACAAAACATAGTTAAAATACATTGAAATAACATAATAAAGCAGCATAAACATTAAATATATATACAGACACCAAGAAAAAACAAAGCATATACCACCAGCTGCAGCAAAAGTCAAGCCGAGAGACCTCCTAGTGTCAGAAGAGCCATGCCAAACGCTGCCCCCCCCCCACTTTCTTGGTGATGTGTGTTCCTTTCCTTTGCATTCCCCGGATTGGAAAAGAAAGAGGGGGTGGAGCACAGTGGTGTCATTCAAATGATTTAGGAACAGGAACTCACTTTTGATTGGCACTTGTCGGGAACCCAGAACCAGCCACGGAGCCCGTTAGGATCCGGAACGCCCGTTCTGGTCCGTTCCCCCTGAATGACATCACTGGTGGAGCAGGCAAGGCAGTGTGGAGTGGAGTAGAGTGATGGGCTAGAGTGTCCCCCACTTCCTCTTCTGCTCTCTCTCCTCTATTAATTTTCCAGTCCAGTGAGTGGGAGAGGAGCAGTGGAGGCAAGTGGTGGAGTAGGTGGAGGTGGGTATTCCCCTGCCTATCTGCTGCCTGAGGCAACTGCCTCAATCAGCCTCATGGATGAGCCGGCCTTGGTTACAGCAAACATCAGCCATTTAACCTCAGAGCCCAAACATCTGAGGGATCAAATGGGCAGTAATGGCATAAAAACAGGGAGAAGGGAAGCCACTGGAACTCTCATAAATCTACACCAAGAGGGGTCGCTGCAGAAAAGGCCCTGCCTTGCATGCACACCAACCTAGCCTCATTCAGTGATGGCACTTAGACCAAGCCCTCCCTGGAAAAACCTCAGTGGCTGGGGTACTTTCATGCAGCAGAAGATGGTCCTTAAGGTGTCAACCCATCAAGGGCTTGAATGGTAAGAATTATCCGATTGGACCTGGAAAGCAACAGGCGGCCAGAGTCTTTCGGGATAGGACTGACATGCTCCCCTTGTGCGGCTGCCATCAGCAACCTGGTTGCAGCATTTTGCACCAGTTGCTGTTTCCAGATACACTTCAAGGGTTGCTCCACTTAAAGGGAGCTGAATGATGTGAGGTACATAAAAAATGACTATACATTTTAACAGATTAACAGTCCATAATCAGACTAAAATTGATTGATTATATCTGAGATGTGCCTGGGTATAGTTTAATGTGTGAACAGCCCTAGATTGTACCTGGGATTCCCAATGTTTTAACCAATCCCTGTAATTGCCTTTCACAGCAGTTTGATCTAAAGTAGGTAGGTGGAAATGCTTTTTTTTAGGGCACAATCCTAATCTGGAGTCAGGCCGGCACAGTTAGGCCAGCAAAGTTTGGCCGGCACAAGGGACACTGTAAAGTATGTTTGGATCACTCTAGGAGTCAGAGAGGCCAGCACACAGACGTGTGCCATGCCCCCCGACTCTGAGAGTAGTCCAAATGTGCTTTAAGGTTGCCCTGGTGCCAGCCAAACTTTGCTGGCCTAACTGAGCCAGCCTAACTCCAGGTTAGGATTGCCCCTTGAATCTCTGCTATGTCAAAAGTATCACCTCCTGATTGTGAGGTGATACTTGCTGTTGAAATTGCTGTTATGAAATTGCTGTTAAGACACAGAAGCAGGTACGCCAGTTGTTTTTCTGGACATCTGGCAAGCCCAATAGTGTCTCTACTTTTACAATGAAAGAGCAAGAATACAGTCAATTCTTGCCCTGCTTCTCCACTGTTTCCCTTTGCCTTCAATCTAAAAACAAGTAGGTGGAGCTTCCCTAATTAAATTTCTGATGTCTTTTTGCTGTTAAAATTACAGGAGCACAGCCAGTAAAAAAAGAAAGTGACCCTCTTATTTACGGTCCAGCTGACCTCTCACTGTCAATATGTTTGCTGCTATTTTTATTAACGAACCTTGAAATACGGTTTTTGCAGTTAGAACCCCAGCACCACTAAAATACATGGAATGAAAACACCTTGCAGATGGTGAGTCATTTACTTCTGAGAGGCTCCTTTGAGAAAACTGTCACAAGATTAGTGATGTTGGGAGACTTTGGGTTCTCTTCCCCACACCACCCCCCTCCCTGTGCTGTTTTGCAGCTCTCAGAACACGTCTGAGAAGGGGGGAACCAAGAAAATCTGAGCTTTCGCTGAGCTCAAAATAGAATCTGATGAAGACAAACCTCTTCTGACTTACACAAACCAGAGGAAAGCAAGAAAATGTGTTTTTTTTAAAGCTCAGTCTGTGTTGTGCTCAGTAAAGCAGAATTAAACATCTTGTTCTACTCTTATCTGTCAAAAGATCTATCAGACATTGAATCTTGTGTTATATTTATGTAAAAGAATTGGCATACCATCTCTCCTATATAAAATATATATTTTTATATATTTTTATATATTTTATATATTTATATAAAAATATATATATTTATATATTTATATATTTTTATATATTTTATATATTTAGGGTCTCCAGGAGGCTCGTCCTCCTCCATCATCAAATGCCAGGTGAAATATTGTAAATAAGTTTTTATTCTTGCCAGAAACCATATAAGGAGGGGGCTGTCCTTGGACATTCCTGTAGTTAATGCCAGAGATGTGGTGCCACAGCAGAAAAGGCCCTGCACTTTGTCATCATCCCCTGGCTTGAGATCAGTGGTGTCATGCAGCCGGAACGCTGGGCAGGAGGAACGGGTGAGCGGCAGCCCGCCCATTGCGTACCACTCCGTTTCGCTGTCTTCCCCGCCCCCGTGGGGCGAAACGGAAGACGGTGAAACGGAGCGGTACGCAACGGGTGGGCTGCCGCTCACCCGTTCCTCCCGCCCAGCGTTCTGGCTGCATGACGCTGCTGCTTGAGATGGTGGAGATATCCTAAACAGAGCACTGACTGATGATTGTAGGGGACATTCAGGATTATGTGGAGTTTAGGGTTGTATGTATGCATATATGTAATATCAATCACATCCTCCTTCATATAATCAAAGCAGCATACAATAACTTATCATCGGAGCAATAATCCATCAAAAATGAAGCACTGAAATCAGTTGGCACTTACACTAGGATAGTGTGTGTGTGCGCGTGTGTGTGCGTGCGTGCGTATGTATGTGTATCCTCGTAAACCCTCAGATATCAGATGCCTGCTAAAATTTTTAAAAAATTAATCTAAAAAGGGGACGGGAAGGAGCCTGCTGGACCTCTTGTGGCTACCATGAAGAAGGGCCTGTTGCTCGTAACTGCCAGTTAAATATCCTGTGGACAGCCAAAAAGAAGGGCCTGAAACGCTGATCTTAATGCTTAAGCAGGTTCATGGGGGCCAAGGATAAGTTTGCCCCAGTCAGTTTTACAACACAAGCATTTGCACTAAGCCCTGAAACAAAGTTATTTGTTTGTGTTTCATGCACAAAGTTATTTGTTTTATGCAGAATTTTTCTTAGGACTTTCTATAGGTGGTTTTGGTGTGCGAATACATTCTCTTTATTCCCCATACCAACCTGGGTTGCCAACCTGGTTCCCAACTTGCTCTCCTCTGCACTTTGTTTTGTTTTTCAGGGGATTCTGGGGCACATTCTCCCAAGGAGCTGACTGCGCTGGAAACAGTACAGAAACCCAATTCACACACTGCCGCTGATGAGTTGTTCAGGATGCTTATGAAGTGTTTGCATTTATACTAAATGTGCAGTGTGTTGCTATGTACATATTCAGGTCTACATGCATAGATCGTTGATCTGTTAGAGCAGTGGTTCCCAAACTGTGAGCCACGGCTTCCCAGGGGAGAATCCTTGTGAAAAATCCACCAACCTATACAATGTATAGGATTGTAGTTGTAATGGGGAGTCTCAGCCAATGGCCCAGTAGGTCAAGGGAGCTTCCAGTAAAAAAAGTTTGGGAACCATTGCATTAGGGTCTGCAGCCTTTACATTAGGGATGTCCTGTTTCCTTTGTATTAATTCTAGCAAACTGGAATTGTGTGTGAGGATAGGTTGCTTGGCTGCTTTGTTTGTTTGTTTTAGGACTTGCGGTCTAATTTTTGAATGCCTCAACAGATGCTTGCAAATGAAACTATTATAAGAGAAATCCTGAAGGACTTGTCTCCAGCATATTTTCCCATCTCCCCTCCATTCCCACCCAGTCGCTACTCCTAAGTCAAATGAAATTTAAATGCTGTATTTTAAAGGAACAAAAGCATAAGTAAGTCCATATGTGCCTTGAATCAAGTTTCTTTGACAATCTGTGTTGCTGGAGAAAAACCTGATCCGTCTCCTTTAAAGCTGGCAGGACATCATTGGTTAATACTGCAAACACATTTTTGCATGGAATGAGCTTCTAAGTTGCATGAAATAGGGCCATAAAAATACGAATGGCAAGATGTGTAGTTAGAGTTGGTTTTAAAAGAAAAGCACGTGGACATGGCTGATTGAGCTCAATATAGGCAATCTGGATTTCTGCAATCACGTAAACTAATGCTGCAATTGGACTCAATATTTTGCACATGAATTCAAAAAGCCAATGATATTTTACGATTAGGGGGGATTCTGGGCTGAAATCCTCTTGAGACCAAACTTTATATGGCTTAACTTAACTCTTCATTTGGCCTTATACGTTCCTTTTTTATTTTTGGTGGGGAAGGCTAAATAGCAGTTCCAGGGAACCTGATCTAGACAGGAAGAAGGGGGGATTAACACTTCGCCTCTGCCATCATGGTCCTGATCTAGATTAGGGCCCCCATAGCTGCAATATTTTCCCTGGGACAGGGGCAAAGCTGCTACTGGAACCACTGATGTTCCTGACAATTTGGTTGTCTACATGATGTGCCGACCAGGGGGGGGGGGGAAACCCAAAACACCCTACCACTTTTTTCCTCCTTGGAATCAATTGGCAGAAAGCAAGAGGGCAAGTCTATTTTTCTTCAGCTTTATTGGTTTTCTTCTTAAGAGTGCAATCCTAACCTGGAGTTAGGCCGGCACAGTTAGGCCAGCAAAGTTTGGCTGGCACAAGGGACACCGTAAAGTATGTTTGGACCACTCTTGGAGTCAGAGAGAGGCCAGCACACAGACGTGCGCCATCCTCCCTGACTCTGAGAGTGGTCCAAATGTGCTTTACGGTGGCTCTTGTGCCGGCCAAACTTTGCTTGCCTAACTGTGCTGGTCTAATTCCAGATTAGGATTGTACCATTAGTTGTCTTTATTATGTGAATTGTCTTTCAGAATAGAATTAATTTCTTGTTTTTCCTCCCTGCTTTATAAAGCAGCACATGCCTGGCTGGCTCCTTACTCTTCCCTGTTTAATTCCCTCACTTAATTCCTTTTTCCATGGGTTCCTTTTCCCATTCCTCACCCAGTGCAACCATCTTGTCTAATCTACATAATTACAGCAGCTCTTGCTGCTTCCCTATATCTTCCTCCCCTGTTCCTTCCTTCCCCTATATCTTCCTCCCCTCTCATTATTGTGAGGCTGTGTCTCTCTTGCTTTTGAGCTGTGTTTTTCTTGCCTGCCCTCACACTTCAAATGCTTTGCCTCCTGATACGCATCATGCATCTGTGCCACAGCCATCAATTTATGAGAGTTTCCAACTGAGTTGTCTAGCTCTTTCCAGAACTATTAAATTATTTGTGTTCTTCTTTCTCCTTCTCGTCCCTTATTCCTTTTTGTCCCAACCCAGCTAAGTAGCATATATTAAGGGGAGAAGGTTTCCATCCACATGTCTCTAGCTGGGTTAGAACCTGCCCACCCAACAAGAAACCCAAGTGCATTCCAGTCCAAATGTATTCCAGGCCTAACCCAGCTATTTGAGATGCATAGGTCTAGCTCCAGTCAATTGATGATAGTGCAGTAAACTGATTGGGTGGGAAGGGGAGGCTGAATTTAATCCCGCTTCCCTCCACTGCTCAAACAGCTCATTGGCACTCTTATTACCATAACTTCACAGTCCACCAGGTATTTGGACCAACATTTTTGAACTCTCACTAGTTCAAATTCTAGCCAAGAATTTAGGAGCTAGTGAGATACTATAGAAATATGTGGCATGTTCCCAATAGTGTGGCTTTTTGCAGCTTTCTGGTTGTTATCCTATCTATGCCAGTATTGCCCAGATGTTTCTTCAGGGCCCTTGGACTTGCGCCTAACAGTCCAATCACTACTGAGATCATTGTCTCTCCAGAGATTTCTAAACCTTTGTATTTTTGGCATTTTTTCCGGCTCTTTTTCTTCAATTCTACCATCTCCAAGGACTACGACATCAAAAAAAAAATGCCATTTTTTCCCCAGCCACAGTTATGTCTGGCATATTATGCTCTATCTTCTCATCTGTTTAAATTTTAAAGTCCAACAGCATCTTGACCTGCTCATTTTCAACATTTTTTTTTCTTGTTTGTGTTCCCACCATTTTTATGCAGCTGGTGTTGTGTACTTTTGGCACAAATTCCAGTAAGATTGCAATGATTTTGTCATGTTTTCTTATAATTTGATTGCATGGTCTTGTTGCACCTTCAAATAATAAAAAAACCCTAGTATTTGGTAGTTTTATTATTGTTGGTATTATTATTTAATTATAATTATTAATGTTATTACTAATAATATCCCAAAACATTTGGAAAAGTATTTGACTACCATTGGAATGAGCACAAATATTAGTCAATTTCAGAAGGCTGCTTTATATACACTACTACGACAATATTTGTAATGCAACAATATAAAATTTTTAAAAAGCTGCCTATCCTAGGTCCTTGGATAGGGCTCAATAGGTGGATATGTACAGAATCCAGTCAAAAACAGCATGATTGTGCGAAAATATTATCACCACCACCATCATAGTCTTCAATTTGGGATCTAGCCAAGATCTTGGAAATCACAGATATCTTCGCAGGATTATTGCTGTTGCAAGCAACATTGTTTCTGGAGCTGAGCTGGTGACCTGTAATTAGCTCAAGGCCAAGAATGTTGAGGTATTTCTTCAGAATTCCAGTCACTGGACAATTGGCTCCAGTGACAATTGGCACAATATTTATCTCCTTCTCCCAGAGATGCTCAAATTCTACTCACAGGTCTTGATATCTTGTAATCGTCTCATGTTCTTCATTTCTACTGTCTCCTGGGATGGCGATATCAATGATCCAAGCTTGATTTTTGTCAACTACTGTTCTATCCGCTGTATTGTGTTCTAATGTTTGTCTGTAATCTGAAGTCCCAAAGGATCTTTGCGTGGCTGTTCTCAGTGATTTTATCAGGTTTATGATACCAAGAATTTCAGCGTGAAGGTAAATTGTTTGCAAAGATTCCAGTGGACAGTAGCTGCAACTCTATCATGACGTTCTTTATAGTCAATTTGGACTATCTTACCACAGGCACAGACCAGACGGTCGACTCTTTCATCTTACAAAGTTGACATTTTCTGTTATCAGTGGTCTTCTGAATCCTTGCTTTGATATTTGTTCAAGTTCTTGTACCTGTGCAGCTAGGATGAGACCTTCTGTTTCTTTCATGTCCATTCTGCAGTCATTATTGTTGCTGCTGCTGCTGCTGCTGCTGCTGCTGTTATTTGGTTATCTTCTCTTTTTTGTCTTCGACTCTGGCATCTCCTGGAATTGCAATGTCAATCATCCACACTTTTCTATTATTATACGGGCAGCCTATGCATATTAAAAACAGGCCTGGCCCAAGATTTATAATCTATTACTACTAATAATAAATAATAATAAGTTTATATTTATATTAAATTACTGCTACTTCTACTAATACTCAAAAGGAAAAGGGGACAAGGAGGGAAGAGGAAAGTCCAATTCGGGGACCCAAATTTTCATACACAATGACCTAGTCAGATCATTATGATTCTCAGGAGGAGGAGACAATTCTGGGAGGGCTCTCCTGGTGAGCCCTGGGAAAGGAGGAGCCAAACGGCAGGGGAGGCCCATCTAGGAGGCAACCTGATGCATCTTACATCAGCAGCAGATGGCGAGTGTCAGGACAACAGTGGCAGTCCCTGGGACGGTGGTGCCTGCAGAGCAGAGGGTGCTTGCAGAGCCTGCAAGAAGGTAGCATGAGCCAGTCTCTGGCCAGTGGAGGCCCTGACCATGCAAAGCACTGACCCCTCCCCGGACCGCCCTTGCTGGCAGAATAAAAGCCAACACTTGCAAACCAGGGACAGACACCTGGCCAGAAGCCAAATCAGCTGCCCTAACAGCAGCTGCGCCAGTGGATGCCCTGGCTGCAGCGTACCTGTCGGGATACCCGCAGCTTCACAGCACTGTTGATTACCCACAAGAGGCTCATTTGTGTTTTGCGCTGTTGCCTCTCATGGTGGACTTGATGTTGGAAATCCCAGGTACGGTATGTCCCTCCCAACCCCCTTTGATACCCCCTTCCCACCTGGGATGGGGCTGCTGAGGCCACCACAGATGTGACAGTGAGTGGACGAGGGGTAGTGATTTGGGGAGCCCTTCACCCTGAGTCTGTCACCATTTCCCTCCTGCAGTGGGAAGCAGATAATCTGCCTCCTTACTGTGTTCCTTGTGTGGTTTCTGCAAACCTGGAAGTGCAGGACACCTGGTTTATTTACAGGGGCTGTCTTAATCAAGGTGCAAAGAGCACGGTGAGGGATTTTTTCATCCAGTGTGTCATCTCAGAGCAGTGGCAGTATCCCAGGTTGTGCCGGCCCTGCAAATGTTAAGAACGTAATGAAGCTGCTTTATAATGGGACACCTATTGGTCCCTCCATCTTAGAATTGTCTCCATTGGCTGGCAGCAGCTGCCCAGATTTTGGCCACGCCCTTTCTTCTCCCCCCCCCCGCCCTGCTTAGAATGCAGAGCATGCTGATGTTGCAATCTTAGCCACATTTACCTGGAAGTAAGCTCCATTGACTTTAATGGAACTTACTTATCTGAGTAGGCATGCATAGGATTGGGCTCTGAATCTCCCCAACTCTGGTGGTTTTATACCTTTTTCTGTTCCTGCTTTGGCAGCAATGCTAACCCCTGCTAACTGGGCAAGAGGTACTTTTTCAAGTGGTGTTCCTCTTATATTTAGCAGGGGGAGAGTAATTGTCCCTCTTCACCCCTGCGCAGTGTCTTTTCTAGTGGCTGTTGCTGGTGGTGGTCTGCATTTTTTTTTTTAGATTGTGAGCCCTTTTGGGACAGGGAACCATTTAACTTTATTATTATTATTAGCCTGTAAACCGCTTTGTGAACTTTATGTTGAAAAGCGGTATATAAATACAATTGATTGATTGCTGTGACCGATCTTCTTCTCCTCTCTCCCTGCCACGCAGCTCCTCCTCTTCCAGATGCAGGAATGTATTCAGGGAGTAAGCCCCCTCAAAGTCTGGGGAATTTACTTGCGATCTTGCAGAAGATTGGACTGCACAAACCTAATAATACTGACTTTGACTGTAGGCATCATCTTATGTAAGCAGTTTGAACATGTTGAAGCACAGCCTCACCTCACTGGCAAAATTAATCCTCTTTTAATCCCTGCTGTTCTTATACACAGCAAGATGTGCCCTACTGGATCAGACCAACGTAGCCCAGCATCCTGCTTCAACAATGTACAACTAGATGCTAGTAGAATGCCCCCAAGCAGGACATGAAGGCAACAGTCCTCACCCACTGTTTGCCCTCTGGCAACTGGCATACAGTGGCATCATGCCCTAAGCAATCTGAAGGTTTCATGTTACTAGTGTGGCTAATTTATCCAATCCCCCTTTTAAGCCCTGTAAACCACTTAACTGGCTGTTGCCACATCTTGGCAGCAAATTATGTGCTGTTATGTTTTGTCTGCCCTGCATTAATTTGATTAGCTTATCTTATTATTTTGGAAGGGTAAGCTGGTTGGCTAGAACAATATGCTCAAAGTGGCATACAGCAAGGTTCAGGACAATAAAATCAGTATGAAACATATTTCAGGTTACCTGGCACAAGTATGTCATTGAATGACACTGAGTTCTACGGTTTTGCGATGATTGTATAAATTTTGCATCATTTTTATAAACCTTGATTATGTCCTGCTCCCCGGTAAGGCATTTTTAAAAATTCTTCTACTAAAAAGTCCCAAATGCTCCAGTCTTTTCTTGTATAGAAGATGCTCCAATATCCCAACCATTTTGCTTTCCCCTTTTCATGACTTTTGAAGCTTGGCAATGTCCTTTTTGAGATGGGAGGACAAGAACTGAACATGCCATAGGTTTGCGTAAGGGTATTGCATGACTGCCTTAAAAAAATTATGCTCATTGGCTAATGATCTTTAAGATGGTATTTGCTTTTTTTTTTTTAACCACTACCACTGCATACTAGACTAAGGTGATGATATTGACCTGACATAAGGCCATACCAGACTGAGCTTCAGCACTGAATTGGCACATAGGATGATACTGAAGGATTTTCACTTGCTGGATTTAGGGCACGGATTAAACTGTGTTAGGAAGCTCACTTTTGGTGTACAGGCTGTTAAATCCAAAAGCAAGTCATTTTTATGCTTTCCCCATGTTCATTTTGATACAGTGGGTAGATCCCAACAATTTTTTTTTTCTAGCCACCAACAAAATTTGGGTCATGACCCACTTTTTGACCACCATTTGAGAACCACTGGTCTAGGGTTGTTGTTGTTGTTGTTCAGTCGCTAAGTCGTGTCCGACTCTTCGCGACCCCATGGACCACAGCACGCCAGGCCTCCCTGTCCTCCACTAGCTTCCTGAGTTCGCCCAATTTCATATTCATTGCTTCGGTGACACTATCTAACCATCTCATCCTCTGTCGCCCCCTTCTCCTTTTGCCTTCAATCTTTCCCAGCATGAGGGTCTTTTCTAAAGAGTCCTCTCTTCTCATCAGGTGGCCAAAGTATTGGAGCTTCAGCTTCAGCATTTGTCCTTCCAGGGAGCAATCAGGCTTGACTTCCTGGAGAATTGACCGATTGGATCTCTTTGCAGTCCAGGGGACTCTCAAGAGTCTTCTCCAACACCATAATTCAAAAGCATCGATTCTTCGACGCTCTGCCTTTCTTATGGTCCAGCTCTCACAGCCATACATGGCTACTGGGAAAACCATCGCTTTGACTATGCGAACCTTTGTTGGCAGGGTGATGTCTCGGCTTTTGATTAAGCTATCTAGGTTCACCATAGCTTTCTTCCCAAGAAGTAAACGTCTTTTAATTTCATGGCTGCAGTCACCATCTGCGGTGATCTTGGAGCCCAGGAAAATAAAGTCTGTCACTGCTTCCATTTCTTCCCCTTCTATTTGCCAGGAAGTGATGGGAGTGGTTGCCATGATCTTAGTCTTTTTAATGTTGAGCTTCAAACCAATTTTGGCACTTTCCTCTTTCACCCTCATCAAAAGGTTCTTTAGGTCTTCCTCACTTTCTGCCAGTAGAGTGGTATCGTCTGCATATCTGAGGTTGTTGATGTTTCTCCCAGCAATCTTGATTCCAGCTTGTGAGTCTTCCAGCCCTGCCTTCCTCATGATGTACTCTGCGTATAAGTTAAATAAGCAGGGTGACAATATACAGCCTTGTCGTACTCCTTTCCCAATTTTAAACCAGTCGGTTGTTCCATGTCCAGTTCTAACTGTTGCTTCCTGACCCGCATAAAGGTTTCTCAGAAGGCAGATCAGGTGGTCTGGAACTCCCATCTCTTCAAGAACTTGCCACAGTTTGTTGTGATCCACACAATCAAAGGCTTTAGCATAATCAATGAAGCAGAGGTAGATGTTTTTCTGGAACTCTCTTGCTTTCTCCATGATCCAGCGAAGGTTGGCAATTTGATCTCTAGTTCCTCTGCCTCTTCGGAAACCAGCTTGTACATCTGGTAGTTCTCGATTCACATACTGCTGAAGCCGAGCTTGTAGGATTTTGAGCATGACCTTGCTAGCATGTGAAATGAGTGCAATGGTGCGGTAATTCGAGCAATCTTTGGCATTGCCCTTCTGGTCTAGGGTAGTGGTTCCCAAACTGTGGGTCGTGAGCTATTTTAAGGTGGGTTGTGAAGCACCTAGAGCAGCCACATTAAAAATGTGGGAAGAAGGGATGCTCAAAAGGGAGAGGGCTGTGTGGTTGTTTTGCTTCTGTCGAGGTGGTAAGTAGGTTTCCCCCCCCTTTCAGATTCACTTTGCTGTTGGATAACCCAAATAACCCAACAAATAACCTGACAAATAACCCAACTTCTTCCTGCACTCTCAGGAAAGCAGCAGACTCTGGTGCCACAGTGTCGGCATTTCCAGCTCTGACACCACTTCCAGTGGGTCCTGGACAGATTGTCATTCTAAAAAGTGGGTCCTCCTGGTGCTGAAATGCGTGGGAACCACTGGTCTAGGATAATGTGTAAAGAGGTGGTTCAAGCTGCCCTCCCCTTGACCTGAACAAAATTGGCCCTAGGGAGGACCAAAACAATTCAAGGAGTATCTGTAGAAGCCCACAGAAACTTAAAAGTATTCCTGGTTGGGGATCCAAGGTGGGACCTCTTGGGTCTGAACAGGTGGAAGACGAGTAGACAACTCGCTCTAGGAGCATTGGAATGCGCGGCTTTCCCCCTTTGCAGAGGGAAGGGACGAAGCGAATCGGCATTCTGGAGCCTCTTGGACTGTCTCCTTCTCTTCCTTGACCAGAGACGTACTTTTCTGAAGCACCTGCAATAGTTGACACAGCGGAGCGATTGAGCTTCCACTGGTGACGGGGGAGGGGGAGAGAGACCCACCCGAGCTGGGGCGCGCGAGGGGGAAAGGAGTTTACCCACCCACCCACGAAGGAGGAGAACCCCCACGAAGGAGAACCCAGTTCCCAGGCGGGGGAGAGAAGGCGCGCGCGCGGCACGGAGCATGCGTGCTCAGGAGGGCGGGCTGGGGGAGGGATGGCGAGGGGAGGCGGCTGCTGTTTATTTGCAGCTGGCCCGGCTGAGCAGCGCCAGAGCGCGAGCGGGCAGCTCCTCCGGCTCGTGCCTCCTGCGGGGGAGCTATGCAGGCGCGGGCAGAAGCGGAGGAAGAGGCGAGGGGATGCTCCGCGGAGGAAGGCAGCTAGCCCAGCAGCGTCGCGATGGGGATGGCGTCGGCGGGCGGCAGCCGAGGCTGCAGGGAGCCGCGAGCGCCTCCGCAGCCGCCCTGGGCTTCGGCTGCCCGGGCCGGGCGCTGCGGAGCTGGAGCCGGCGCCGCGCTGCTGGCCGCTCTCTGCTACTGGAACTCGCTGCGCGGCGAGTTCGTGCACGACGACGTGTGGGCGATCGTCAACAACCCGGACGTGCGGCCGGGGGCCCCCCTGGCGGCCGCCTTCGCCAACGACTTCTGGGGCAAGGGCATGGCCGAGAACACCAGCCACAAGTCCTACCGCCCGCTCTGCATCTTCACCTTCAAGTAAGCGGCGGCGGGGCTGCTCGGACCCTACCCGGCCGGCAGAGCGAGCGTGGGACGAGCGGGGTCGCGACAGGCAGGGGGAGCCGCCTTGCAGGCGCGGGAGGACTCTGCACGTGCTCAGGGGCACGGCAGGCCAGCAGCCGGGGACGGGGGTGGTGGGAAGGGTTGGGGTGACTTCTGATGGGTGCTTCCTGTGTACGCAGCATAAACCCTAACGAGGGGCGGGTCGGGCGTTTCCGACAGCTGAAGAATATTGGCAGTGTGGGGGAAAGAAGGCGAAGAACTCTGCTCATGTTCACTCTCCCGTTTGTGGGTTGAGAGGCCCCAAGCGCGTGGGGGAGGAAGATCTGCGCTCTGGTAAGGGGCGCCCATGGTGCCCACACACGCACAAATTGGTTCCACCCCTGACCCCTTTCCTGGTGGTCTTCGCCTCAGCAGCCTACCCTCGGCTGGGCACAGTGACCCCCTAGCGCTGCGGGCCTCCCCACACCCAGCGCTGGCAACTTTTCTTCGTGGACTGTGGTGGTGACTGCCGGGAAAGTCAGTTTGCCTTGACTTTCCTTTATCCCATTCAGACACTTGATGCTTAATGCGGCCAAGACCGTGGCTAAGATTGGAGCCCCTCTGGTGCCAATTCCGTGCTCCCTGTGCCTCTTCATCAGAGCCTGTTTGAGCAATGATCCTTAAAACGTGGGTTAGCCTATGGGCAAGGAGAGGGGTGAGGACTGCTGGGAATAGGAATAGATATCCTGGCTTCTAGTGATTCTGGAAAATCCAAATTCCACCCAAAGAACCAAGTAGTATTTCCTAGTCTGTGTTGGTGAGAATTAGTGAGGCAACCCCCTGCTGGTTTTGGGGAATGTTCTGACTTTCCCAGGGCTTCTCCCTTGGGGGCTTAATGCCAGAATCTTATGTATTCCCCTTCCCTGATCTATTGATTTGCATGTAATGGTCCTGTGCCTGCAGCACAAGTTGTCTCAAGCAGGCTGCTTTGTCCTGGATTGCCCTAGGGCAGCTGTTTTCAACCAGTGTGCTGCAAATGGTCCATAAGTGTGCCATGGGAAGTTGAGGGAGGGTCATTTATTAATGTGACATTGGAGGATGTGAGTTGTTGTCTGCGCCCCCCCCCACCCCTTGTGGCAGTGTGGTGTGTCTTGTCAACTGTCCCATGCTAACTGGGCAAGAGGCACTTTTTCCAGGGGTGTTCCTCGTGTATTTAGCAGGGGGGAGAGTAATTGTCCCTCTTCACCCTTATGCAGTGTCTTTTCTAGTGGCTGTTGCTGGTGTTCTGCATTTTTTTTTTTATAGATTGTGAGCGCTTTCGGGACAGGGAACCATTTAACTTTATTATTATTTGCCTGTAAACTGCTGTGTGAACTTTGTGTTGGAAAGTGGTATATAAATACTGTTTGATTGTCAAAAAAACAAAAACAAAAAACCTGATGGTGTGCCTCGACAATTTTAGCATCTTGTCAGTGTGCTGTGAGATGAAAAAGGTTGAACATTGTTTCCCCAGGGAGTCCTAGCCTCCTGGCACACGGTACTGCACCCTTCAGTGTTAACTCTGTCCATAGTTGATTGTCTGAACCTGGGAGGGGGCCTGCTGCCCCAGGGGCTTCGAGCCCAATGGGGTCAATGGGGCTTTGACTGTTGGTCAAAGGCGGCGGTTCTCCTTTTGAAGGTCCAGAGCTGAAGGCTATGGGGCTTGCATCATTCTTCTCCCCTCTTGTGGCTCCGTGTAGCTCACAGGCCAGCCAGTTTCCTCACCAGCCAGCCTCCTTGCTACAAACTGACCTTCATCCCTGGCTTGCTCCTGCTTTATAAAGGGCTGGCCAGCCCCTTGTGAACCTGCCTCCCTCCCTCCCTGGTACAGTAAGGCCAGTTGCAGGATTCTGCCTTCCTTCTATCCCTTGCTCCCTCCGTGATCTTATTCCTCCTTGTACTCAACCCATGTTACTCCTGTCCTCCAAGGCTGGAAGCAAAGCAGAGCATCCCGCACACCTTCTTCCACTCTGCCGGTTCTGCAACCATGGTGGAAGGGGTGGGCCCCCAGGCCCTTCAGCAGGTGGCAGCTGTGCTGCTGGGTTCCCTGGCAAGGCAGTTGCCCTCAGGTCCTGGCAGGTTCTTGCTGCTGTCAAAACTGCAGCCGCTGAAGCATCTTCCCCGCAGCCAATCCATCTGGCCTGGTGTGCTCCAGTTGTGGCTGTTTTGGTGTGCTCTGCCTCTCCGGGCTGTGGGCTCTGTTGTGGGGGCCCTGTGGACCGGTCTCTGTGTCCGCTGGCCAGGAAAGGGATCACTGTTCCCCCCACTGCCCAGATGGTTCTGGTACAGCTGGTCTCCCACTGGGACCTGGGCGTTGATGATCCCTACAGTCTAAAAGCTGCATGTAGAGTCATTGACGTTCTTTGAATTTTTGTTTTTTCCTGCTACCTCCATACTGAATACAGTTGCAATTTGTTTTGGTCGGCTGGGAATTCAAAAGCTTTTGCTGTGGCATTGC
Source organism: Lerista edwardsae (assembly GCA_029204185.1). Classification (NCBI taxonomy): domain Eukaryota; kingdom Metazoa; phylum Chordata; class Lepidosauria; order Squamata; family Scincidae; genus Lerista; species Lerista edwardsae. The sequence continues at coordinate 4,756,799 of JAJKFI010000051.1, read as the reverse complement.
ATTTGCCGCAGCTGGCAGCCACGGTGCAGCTCATTGCATACATGGCTGCAATAACTCATTGCATACATGGCTGCATACATGGTGCAATAACTCATGCAGTCAGCACTAGACCTGATCTGTGTCATGCCATTTGTTGTGTTTGTCATACAATGGCTCACCTTTTGCAGGCCTGTGCTTAAGACATATGGATGGGTTGTGGGAATGTACTGCGGGACATTAGCACAGAGAGTGCAGGCTGAAGTTCCCCTTAGCTGAAGGTCTTTGGTATTTCTAGTTCAGAGGTCTTAGGTGCCAGGTTTGGGACATCCTTCCAGATACCTTGGAGAGCTCCTCCCAGTCATAGGAAGAGCTGTTGGTACTGGGCTAGGTTGACCAAGGTAGGTAGACCCACTAGAGTCAGCTCATAACAGCCCTGCTAGATCATCTAGTCTCAGCATCTTGCTTCTTTAGTGGGCAGCCAGATGCTTCTGGGAAACCCATGTTGTTTGCCCTCCCCCAATTACTGATTCCTAGGAATCAGTTGCATAGCTAAGGCAGGGCTATAGGGCGGGGAGGGGTACATGCCCCCCATGGCAGAGTGGTCGTTTCTCCCAACTCTCTTAGGGGTTGATAGAGCTTACCTCAGTCTTGTGGCAAACACTGTGAAATTGGCCCTCCTGCCTGCCTCTGGCTTCATACAGCTCCAAATGGAGGGCTTCCGGAAGTGATGGCTGCAAATACGTTGGGGGGGGGGTGCCAGCACAGGTGTGCACAGGTGCGATTGTGTTCTGTGATGTCATCCAGACTGGGAACCACCAGGCCTGGCAACGCAACTGACAGGAATACTGCTTCTGAACCTGGAAGTTCCATTTATCTATCTATATAAAAATGGACGTGTGTGTGTATGTTCCTTATACACGTCTTTGTGCCTTGACCTACGGCCACGAAACTTGGCACACACGTACCTTGCAGCCTGGAAGGAATCACTGCGGGGGTCAGACTGCCCTAGCGCCCCCGGGGGTGGGGGTATGCGGGGGTCTTCGCATGAACATCGTCGGAAACGTCCGAAATCGGCGTTGAATCTGTAGTTTTCGGGGTCGCCGAGATGAGTGGTGACCCTCCCGATGCCGTTGGAGTCCGGGTTCAGCCCCCCCCCCGACGTGGGGGGCAAAAAGGGGTGCGAAACACAGCGTCCGCCATGCCCTGCTGGAACGCCTGGACCGATTGGCATGAAACTCAGCATGCGGAAGCCTAGCGGCCTGGCCGCAAATACTGCGGGGGTCGGGCCCCCCTACCGCCCCCGGGGGTGGGGGTCCGAGGGGGTTCCCACATGAAAACGGTCAAAACCGGCCAAGCTGGGAGTCAAACCCACAGTTTTTGGGGTCACCGAGATGAGTGGTGACGCTCCCGACGCAGTTGACGTCTCGGTTTGCCCCCCCCCACCTGGGGGGCAAGAAGGGGTGTGAAACACAGTGTCCGCCATGCCCTGCTGGAACGCCTGGACCGATTGGCACCAAACCTGGCATGCGGAAGCCTAGCACCCTGGCCACGAACACTGCGCGGTTCGGGCCCCCCTAGCGCCCCCGGGGGTGGGGGTACATGGGGGGCCCCACGTGAAAACGGTCGAACATGGCCAATATCTGTGTCAAATCCATAGTTTCCGGGGTCGCCGGGACGAGTGGCAACGCTCCCTCGGCGTGGGGGGCAGGAAGGGGTGCAAGACACAACAGCTGCCGTGCCCTGCTGGAACGCCTGGACCAAGCGACACGAAACTTGGCACGCATACACCTTGTGGCCTGGCCACAAACACTGCGGGGGTTGGGGCCCCCTAGCACCCCCAGGGGGGTTCGTGGGGGTCCCCGCGCAAAAATGGTCGAAAATGGCCAAAATCGGTGTCGACTCCATAGTTTCCGGGGTCGCTGGGACGAGTGGCGACGGTCCTGACGCTGTGCGACTTCAGGTTCACCCCCCTTCGGCGTGGTGGGCAGGAAGGGGTGCGAGACACAACATCCGCCATGCCCTCCTGGAACGCCTGGACCAAACGACACAAAACTCGGCACGCGTACACCCTGTGGCCTGACGACAAACACTGCGGGGTTAGACCCCCGTAGCACCCCCGGGGGTGGGGGTGCGCGGGGGGCCCAAGTGAACATGGTCGAAAACGGCCAAAATCGGCGTCGCATCCATAGTTTCCGGGGTTGCTGGAGCGAGCGGCGATGCTCCTGACACAGTCGGAGTCCGGGTTCGCCCGCCCTCGGCATGGGGTGCGGGAAGGGGTGCAAGACACTATATCTGCCATGCCCGCCTGGAGCGATGTGCACCAGACTCGCCATGCGCGTGCCTTCCAGCCTGACAACAGACACTCTGGGGGTCAGGCCTCCCTACCGCCCCCGGGGGTGGGGGTGCGCGGGGGCCCCAGGTGAAAATGGTCGAAAACGACCAAAATTGGGAGATGGGTCAGGGATGGGTCAGGGATGGGAGATATAAACACCCGGGCAACGCCGGGTAACAAAAAGCTAGTCTGTCATAAAAAGGTAAAGGTTTCCCCACGACCGAATGGTCTAGTCGTTACCAACTGTAGGGGGCTGTGCTCATCTCCCTTTTGAAGCTTGTAGAGACAGCTTTTGTCCAAGGACAAGTTTCTGTGTTCATGTGGCTAGCATGACTATTCACCAAGGTGCACGGATAAATAGGTACCAAAGTGGTACCTATTTATCTACTGGCATTTTTACGTGCTTTCGAACTGCTAGGTTGGCAGGAGTTATGTATCATAGCTCATAGTCAAAGATAGAACTGTTTTCCATAAATTTGTCTTATTCCCTTTTAAAGCCATCTAAACTAATAACCACCACCAGATCTCATTGCTTTCCCCCACAGCATCTATATGCTTGCCTGCACCTTGCCTGCTTTGTCCAGCAGTCCCACTTCCCACTATCCTATGCCCAGTTCTTCCACTCTTCTCATGCTGCATTGGGCAATTGCTTTGAGGTGGTTGTCCTGGTGCCGGCCTCTCCCTCCATGCATCAGACTTGGAGTTTCATGCATCATGGAGTTGCATGCACAACATGCATCAGATTTGGAGTTTCCGTTACTGAGTACACAGCATGCGATATAAGGTTCTGCATTTGGCCTCTCGGTAGGGAGCTGTTGACCTTGGAGAGGGCTATGATCTAGAAAGGTGACTGATTTTTCTATCAACAAAAATTCTCATCAGGAAGTATTCAATAAAGCTCAATATTCTTCTCTCCATTTCTGCTTTGAAGTTCCAGATAGGCAGTTAGTTATCTGTCTTTGTTTTTTGCCTTTCTGTAGATCAATTTTCTAGCGCTACACAAAATTACAGAAAAAGTAAATCCTTTTCCCTTGCTGTGGCTTTATTATTGGCTTTGATAAGTTCTGGCTGCTTTTTCTATATGAAGCACTTATCTAATTGCTTTTATAATTATATACTTTAATTAAGTTTTTTTTTTTGAAAACTAAAAACCCAAGTTAATAAACTCTGCCCCAGGGGACATTGTCAAGGTAGTGTACTCAGAGCTGAATCCCTCTCCCTTCCTTTTCCTGTGGGAGAATTTCCTGCAGTTAGCTTGCCAAAAGTGTGTCTGGGCTGTCTGCTTCTTGCACTCCAGACTGCCACAGGGAGAGTGACGCAGCTGCGTTTTGCTGACCACTGTGGGTGACAGTGACATCACTTGGGGTCTTCAGCTGCCTAGTAGTCTAATGCAGCCTGCATTATTCTGGGCCAGGGGCCTCCTTTGCATCTGGGATGGATGTTTGCCTGCTCTTAGGGAGGTTGGAAAGTGTTCAGGTTGAGTCCTGCCCACCCCAGACTTGCTGTCAAGTGCATGTGCGGGTTTGGGGAATGCAAGCACTTCCAACAGTGTAGCCTTGTCTCTCTACTCCCCACCTCTGCATCTTTTCTCTTCTTCTCACTGGAAATGTTCCCCAAGTGCAGTGGTTCCGAAACTGTGGGTCAGGACCTACCAGTGGGTTGCGAGCCAATTTCAGGTGGGCCGTGAAGCACCTAGAGCAGCCAAATTGAAAATATGAGATGCTGGAAGGCGGGAGGGCTGTGTGGTTGGCTTGCTTGTATTAAGGTTGTAAATAGGCTTTTTTTCCCCTTTCTGATTGACTTTGCTGTTGGAAAATGGCTGAGAAATAGCCCAACTTATTGCTGCATTCTCAGGAAAGCAGCAGGTTCTGGCATCACAATGACAGCACTTCCAGCCGTGACAACACTTTTGGTGGATCCCGGAATGATCATCATTTAAAAAAGTTGGTCCCGGTGCTAAAAAGTTTGAGAACCACTGCCCTAGTGACATTCCGGGGGGGGGGGACGACACTCAGTTTTTCAGACACCTGAACACCTGTGTAAAGTGGCTCAACGCCCTTGCCTTCAGAGCCATTCACAGCTGCAAAAGCAAAGCAGACACTTCACAGTGTCAGGTGCAAGGGAATTGCAACAGGATGCAGGCATCTTGTTGCCTTGGGTGCTCCCTGAGGTATATGGTGGGCAGATTGAGATATAGGAAGCTGGACTAGATGGACCTTTGGATTGATCCGACGGGGCTTTTCTTATGTTTTTATGCCTCCACTTTGCTCTCATAGCCGCAAATGGCTCTGATGCTGAAGGGGAGGGGCCACTTTACATGGGTGTTCAGGAGTATGAAAAAATGTTCCCCTTCCCCTGTGGGATCACCACTGTGTTCCCCGTGAATCGCACTTGCCAGGTACAATGCTGTTGTGGGCCTTTGCCAGCAGTGGTGTGACCAGAAACGCCCCTCGATGCCACTTTGGGTCTTCAGTCTCTGCAAAATTCCATGAAAAACAAAAATCAATGGATTACTGCCTTCCTCACATGAAGGTTTCTTCAGTTGCAGAAGTTCAGGACTTCTGGTTTGATTTAAAGGGACTGCCCAAATGAAAGAGCTCCTTTGTTCGTGTATTTCTTTTAAATCAGTTATCTTCAACCCTTTTCCTGCCACAGCCCCAATAAAACAAATAAAATATGAGACTGGGGGTCCCACCATCGATCTTGCCCCCCTCATGGGACTCTTTATCTGCCCATCCCTGCTGCTGTAGCTGCCCACTCTCAACCCTTGTTACACCCTCTCAGCGCTGTTCACTGCAATCAAACATTCTTATTAGAGACAGCAGAAAAAGGTACCTGGCACTAGTGAAAGCTATTTTAGCAGGAATACTAAGCACTTGAGAAGGACTGGCACACAACCTCCTGGTACCTTAAGGGCTGGTACCGTTTACCAGATGCCTCCCGTTTACCTGGTAGTGCCCTAGTCTCCAGTGGCCTTCAACCTTTTTCACTCCTGTAAATTGCCGTGACCCCACAATTGAGGCTGCACAACCCCATTGGGGTCACAGCCCCAAGGTTGAAGAACTGTGCTGTAAATCAAACTGGAAGTCCGGCATCCCATGTTTTAAGCAACCATGCTAGGAATAAGGTAAGGAGGTGGGTGATCCGCTTTCCATTTGCTTTTGGCAGTACACACCCCAAATCTCCCACCTTTTTGCCCCTCCCACAGTCTGCTGCTGATGGAATGCCATCTCACCTCACCTAATGGCTAAGCCGCCCCTGCCTTTCCTCCCCTTTCCACTGGTGCACGTTGCTTTGGAATCCCCTTTTGTTCCCAGGGTCATCTGCTACTGATTTTGTGGCTCTGCTACTGCAGGGAATAATGGTTCCAATGGGAGTGCTTAGCAAGCAGAATTCATGAATCTGTTGTCTCTTCTTGTGCTCCTTATTTGTTTCTAGTACATGTAATAGAAATTTGCTAATCTGTTTTTGCTTACGCAGGCACTGTAGCTACTATGTGACTTTATACTGGTGACTGTGGTAGGGTTGGTACTGGTGACCATTTGCTGTATATGTGTATATGCTCACAGCCAAAGGCGTCATTCAGGCGGAACGGCCTGGTACTCCGTTCCGCTAGTTCCGTGGAGGTCCCGGGCCGCGCCGCTGCTTCGGAGGACGGGCGAGCTGCTGCTGGGCCCACCCTCCCTCCCTCCCTTGCGTCCGGAATCGCTCTAAAATGGAGCGATTCCGGCACAGTGAGGCTTGGGGGTGTGTGGCAGCCCTCCGCCATAGGGGCGGAGGGCTGTCAATCATCCGAGCATTCCGGTAGTTGGTGCGCTCGGATGACATCACTGCTCACAGCCCTCTCCTGCCTAAATCCCCACATGGCGATGCAGCGGCATTGATCACTCTGCATCCCATCGGGGATTTTTGGCTGTTGGAGCTCTCCTTGGGGAAAGGGGACATTTGGTCCCTTCCCCCAAGGTAAGCTAAAGCAGTGGCAAGGGATCAACTGGGACTTGAAACAGCAGTATTGCAGGTTCATCAGTGCATCAGTTCTCTGTTGATCCATGCAGGTGGATTGGCCGAGGAAGAGGGTTTGGATACAGCACGCACTCGTACTACTGATTCCACCCCCTTCCCAGGCCCACTTCGCCATCCCCCACACTGTTACCACCCCATTCAGCGGCGGCGTCCCCCCCATGCTGGATTTACTTGCTCTGGCAGGCCTCTGTTGCTCTACTGGTGTGCATGGGGAGGCTATAACCTTCCCCCAGACATGCCAGTTCACTGCGCTGACTCAAACAGTGCTTTAGCCACAGTTCATGCTGGTGGAACATGTGTTCTGCTGGCGGGTCCTGTAGCAAGTGTGGGCCATTAGTATCCATGATATGTCCTGGTTCCAATCTGGAGGGCTGTCTGGAACTTGGAATATACATAGGTCAACTCTTGCCAGCCCAGCCCTATTGCACTTGTGCAAAAGCACTACAGTCGACATACCGCACCTGTGCGAAAGTGACAGTGCAGCTGTCTGTAACCCAGGTGTCTCTAACTCAGGGAAGGAATGTATACTGATCCTTTTTTTTTTTTTTTGCTGCTGTGGCTTGCTTAAAGGGGAAAGCAATTATAGTTGTGCTGCCTGCGCTACAGTACTGCAGTTTTGTTGAATTGGTTTGTAAAGGAATTGAATAGTCCCTTGATAGAGATTTTACCAAAATGCATTGAGAATAGAAATAAACGGGAACACCAGTCCTATCAGCTGGCTTATTGGGTGTGCTTGCAAGTATACCACTGTTTCCATTTGTTGCTTAAAAAGTGGGGATTTGAACCTGGGCCTGGTACCAGAAACATAGCTCTGAGGTATGGGGAGCCTTGAGCCAAACTAGGCCCTGCCAGAGCAAGATGTGATTGGTATGGAAGGGACTTCAGTGGTGTATGGCTAATAATAAAAAAGGGAATATTGAAGTAAAGGCAAGCAGGGATAGATGTGCAGCCTTATTGTGGAAGATGTAAGCATATGATCATTAAGTGTACAGGTCTTGATCTTAGTCAGCGGCGCTCCTATGGGAGGGAGGGACAGACAGACACTTAGTCCTGCAGGAGCCTGAGCTCCTGTGTAAAGTTGCCCCTCCCTCTTGCCTTCAGAGCCATTTGTGGCTCTGAGAGCAAAGCCTCACTGATCTCGATTGATCTTGTTTTTGAGTTCTTCAGTGGGCAATAGGGGAATAGTTGGGGCAATGCCAATGGCACACTGAGGAGCAGGAATGGAGAGAAAATTGTGTGTGTGTGTGCATGCGCGCGCGCGCACGCATGCGCACACACACGTGTGTGAAAGAATTAGGACTGTCCTTGCCATTTCCTTGAGTTTTGCTGTGTCTGAGAAGCCACTCGTTGACAGAATGAGTCTATCTATCTATCTTTGGACAGTGTAGGTCTTGCTGCTTCTATATTTTTAAACCTACCAGATTTGCTCTATTCTTGGCAACCCAGCAGACTTCTTAATCCTGCCAAAATGCGTGATGACTTTTAAAAAGTACATGATGTACACGTGGAGGAGGTTTCTTTCTTTTTCATTTTTGATCTTAAAAAAGCCCCTGCACTGCCTGAGTATAGCTGCATCATGATTCAGCATTTGTACTGTATTCATTGCCTACAATAAAAAATAAAATAAAAGCAACAATTGCCATATTACTTTTGCTTGCTAGCTGGGCAAAGAGGCACCTTGTAAAGTGGTGTCGTCCTCATATTGAGCAGGGGGAGAGCAAGTGCCCCTCTTCACTCCATCATGCCATCTTTTCTAGTGGCTGTTGCTGGTGTCTCTTTTCTGCCTGTGACCCTTTTGGGCAAGGGCTTCCAAACTGGGGCATTGGAACATCCCAGCCAGGGAATCGGTGTTGCTGCCCTCTTCAGGGATAGGGCAATAAAGGCAATGCAATTGCCATGATTGTGCTGCCGCCAAGGACAAAAGGGGCTTTTTAGACTTACTTGGGGGTCAATATGGGTCTCCAGAAGGTCTGGGGAGCCTGTGGACCCCCTCTGCAACTAGACTGGATGGTTGCGGGAAGGGGGGAGGGAGGAGAGTGCTACCCTTCTGCCAGCGTTGTCATCCACAAATGAACTCCTGGAATGCTGGGAGGGACGTGGGCGGGACTTTTGTGTGATTGGCAGCCCGACCGTTTCGTTCCGCGGCTGCCCTGGCGTCGAGGGGGGGCTGCCTCCGGTTGGTGCGGCCCCCCTGTTGCTTGCCCAGGCACCTGGCGCGCCCCCCTCCTGTCTCCCCCAGTGAGCAGGCACCCCTCGAGGCCAGGGCAGCCGCGGAACGAAACGGGCGGGCAGCCAATCACGGCGAAGCCCTGCATAAGGCCCTCCCAGCGTTCCGGGAGTTCATTTGCGGATGACGTCGCTGCCTTCTGCCCTGTCTTCTGGAAGGTTCATTCACAATTTAGTGATGTTGCCCAGACTCATAATGACTTGGTTTGGAATCAGACTTTGCCTAGCAAGGATGCAGTAAACATTGAATATCCCCAAACTCTCAATTATAGTCATACCTTCATTAGGACAAATCAAAATAAAAGGTATCCCCAATGATGCAAAATGGACTGGTGTGCTGGGAGCGGGTGGCCCAAGCACACTTGTCCCTAATAGTGTGGGGTGGGGTTGACTCACAGCCCAGTGCTTAAGCTGCGCTGGTGCAGTCAGGCTGCGTGGTCTGCAGTGCGTCCAGTGAAGCTTAGCAGCCTGGAGGTCTTCTTGGGGTAAGGGGATATATTTTCCCTGACCCCGAGTAAAGCCCCAGCCATCCCTACAGGACTTCTCACATCTTTGCCAGCAGTGTAGCTGGTGCAGATGCAGAAAGCCCGGTGGAATGCCAGGTGGGCAGTGAGGGTGGTTAGGATATGGCATGCACTGCTGCCACCATTCCCACCTCTCTCCCAGGCCCAATCCTCCCTGTGTTCCACCTTCCCCCTGTCCAATGTGCCCCCTTGCCCCCGACATGCTTTCCTGCCACATTCCCCATGCCCCTGTGCCACCTGGTGCAATAGTACCTGTGCAGGCCAGTGTAGGGTTCGGATGTGGTGCTGGTGGGCCGGCATGTTTGCCTTATCCCAGGTTTGTGGTGCTTGGCAGGCCTGATGGCATGTCTGCAGCACTCTGAGCTGGCTGCGTCTGTTCAGGTGAGGACTGCACTGGTTGATTGTCCAAGCTGGCCCCAAATTTTAATCGAAGCCTATCCTCTGGCCAAGACCTGGACACAAATTACTTCTCAGACAGAGTAAGGCTCTCAAGTGGACTCTTGAAACTCCTTTGCTTTTAGTAAAGACCAATGATGCTGCTGAGTCTTGATGGAAAATAAACTGTGCAACTCTGAGCTTATCTAGCAAAGTTTTGAAAAGCTTCCTAGCCCAAGCAGCCAATAAGATATACAAAAGGTTTAATTATATGCTCTGCTAGTTATCCCCCTAGCTGATACCTTAAAAAAAATTAGTTTATAGTGAAACAAAAACACTTCCTCTCAAATGCTTCAACCCTCAATGCAAATTAGAGTATTTGAATTTAACATTAAGGCATTTAGGAGGAAAGCGTTTTTTGTTTTTTTTAAATGCCACTTTAAACTTAAAAAAATGCTTCTACATGGTGATAATCTGTTCTCCCGCTATATTGGAGAAGGACTTGAGGAAGATGGAATGACTGTCTTCTGCTGAAATCTTCCAAATAACTGGTTGTTTTAATTGACATTGTCTTGGACATAATCTTACAGTCAAGAGCCTGCCTCATTAAAGGCACAATCCTAACCCAATTTCCAGCACTGACATAGCTGTGCCAATGGGGCATGTGCTGCTTCTGCAATAGTGGGGGGGGGCAGTCACGATGGCCTCCCCAAGGTAAGGGAATGTTTGTTCCTTACCTCAAAGCTGCATTGCCCTTATCCCTGTCCTGGAAGGTAGGTTAGGATTGCGTCTTAAATGGCTGATGTGTACAGTATCTCTGCCTGTGATATTTTCAAAAAACCTTTCTGATCCTCTTACTTTCTTCAGTAATAAAGTACACAGTTTCAGCTTGTGTTTATTGTTCTCTCAGTTTGGGTCCCTTCCTTCTCAATTTTGTAACTTCCCGCTTTGGAGTGTCTTTCATCCCTACCTCTTTACACATCTTTGTTGCTTTGCTTTGGCAAACCATCCATTTTTTTTTTTTTACCAGCCTGCATAGTACCCATCGTTTGGGCTCAATTTCTCCGCAGTAACAGACCTAGCCAATGGTACTTTGAGAGATGTGGGAACTAGACTTGAGTTATATCCTCTAATTATCCAGGAGAAAGAACTGCATGTCATTTTGGGGTAATAAGCTTTGAATGATACTTTAATATAATTGAGATAGCATGTAATTTGCCCATTAGGCAGTTTAATAGTTGGATTACATGTTCTGTTTTTTACTTGTCTCTGCAGGCAAAGAGTTGTTTGGCCTTTCCCCAACTCCTTAGAACTCTTGACATATGTACTGAAGATAGAGTTCAGTTTCCCAAGACCACAAAACTTTTCCCTGCTACCTTTTTAAAAGGTAAAAAATGTGAAAGGGGAAACAGTTCCAGGATTCTATTCCTTTTCTGCTCCATCATCCATTCACCCGGTCCAACCTTTGCAGCAAGCGGGATAATCACTCATTTCCTCGCTCCCCCACAATTGGTAGAAGGAGAGTGGGGCTAGTGGTCAAGAGGTGGGAAAAAACTGTGGCCATGGAGCTGCTATAAGTAGTTGGAGTCTTCAAGTTCCACCTGCATAATGTTCTGCTTACCTGCTTTCTCCTTGTTTATTTTATTTGTAGAATTTATATCCTGCCTTTCCCATGCTGAAGCAAATGCCCAAGGCAGCTTACTTGGGCAGGCTGGTCTAAGCCACCATTTTTCAATATTATTTTTTTTTGCAAATTTACAGTAGTCTGTGATTTACTGAATCCTCAGTCCCAGGTATAGCCTTTATAATGTGGTTGTCTCCTCTGGTTGTGTGCCTTCGAGCTTCAGCAGGCAATCATAAGTCAAGCCTCGACACGTCCTTCAGGTCGCACTCCATTCTTTTGCCAGCTGACCTTCTCACACATTCCTACCCTGGCTAATTGGCTCCACAGTGCCTCCGTTCTGCCACAACAGGTACTGCAGCTTGTCACAGCCTGGCAATCCATCTCCCATCCGAACATTAGACCTCAGATTTTCCTGCTTAGCTTCAGGCAATACTGGCAGCTCAACTTTCAGTCCACACCTCCTGCCTGGTTTTTGGCTGGAAAGTTTGATGCAAGCCTTGAAGGGCACCCTGTTGGATCAGATGGAAAGTTCATCTTGTTCAGCCTCCTGCTTCCCAAAAGGATTGGCCAGATGCCTCCAGGAAGCCTACAAGTTGGCATCTCTCTTTTGCCATTGCTATTCTGCAGCTGACCCTGAGATTGCCCAGAACCATCAGCTGCTGATAGATGTCGTCTCCCCCTCTACACATCTGTCTAATCCCTTTTAAAAGCCATTTAGACAAGTGACTTATCGCCACATCTTCTGGCAGTGAATGCCGTACATTGATTATGCATTCAGTGAAGGAACCCTGAATTGAGTCCTGCTCTTTCGACTCTCAACATCTGCATTTTTCCCTTTGAAGAACCCTGTTTGCAGGGGTGGGTTGGAGAGAGAAGCCTCTGCTAATGATGGTTCACTGATCTTTTTTCTGGCAGTGTAGGAACTGGCTTCTAGGTGCCTTGAAGCAATCCCTTCATCAGCTGCAGATCCTTGAGTGTGATGGGAATGCAGTGTTCTTCTCCCCTTCTACCAGATGGTCTGGGAGGCTTTATTGTTATCTGAGAGCTTTTAATCAAGGACTGCATGTGCACAGTCATATATTTGCTGGTGTGTGTTTAATATTGGCAATGCTAGTTGCAGTAGTCGCCTTTAAACCATGGTTTCAAAATCTTTGTTGAAGGGAACCTCTGCTTAGTTTTAACAGCAGGGAATATTGGTGCTCATGAACTGGCTATCTAACTGTGGTTAAGGCATGTGTATGTTTTGTGGAGGAGGCCTAGACGGAAAGAGGGCCAGATGTTGACATGGAGCTTGAGGCCAGCACCTTCACAGGAAGCCAGTGTTGTGCATCTTTGCCAATCTTTAGTATCCTGCAGAAGCCTGGTTTTGCTCCTTTGTGTGATCATGTGAACGTACACTTTCCCTCTCTTTATACATACCTAATCCATTTCTGAAACCAGCTCTTATATAGTGAAAATCTGGATGAGTACCATTGTTACATTGAGAGCGCAATCCTAACCTGGAGTTAGGCCAGCAAAGTTTGGCCAGCACAAGGGCTACTGTTTGGACCACTCTCGGAGTCAGAGGGGCCAGCACACAGACGTGCACCATCCTCCCTGATTCTGAGAGTGGTCCAAATATGCTTTAAAGTGGCCCTTGCGCTGGCCAAACTCCAGGTTAGGATTGCACTCTAATTTCAATGGTGGAAATTCTAACTCCTTCTAACTTGTATGCAGAAGACCTGTTATTCAGTCCGTAGCATCTCCTGCCATAAACATCTCCATCAACAGGTCTCTTGCCTGCTGGCTTCGAGAGCAGCTCGCAGTTGGACAAGGTGGTTTGGTGGACCAGTGGCTAGATGGATCGGTCTGACTCTGTATAAGTGTGCTTCTATGTTCATGGGTGTGTGTGATATGGCAGTACAATCTTTTAGGCCAGGGCCTTATTCGGCACAGACTTTAGAGTGTGTGGATTATATCCTGTCCTGGCTGAAACTCTGTTTCTTGTTCATTAGCCAATCTTCTTGCACTCTCTTACAGGCTGAATATATGGCTGGCTGGGATGAACCCCTTCTATTTCCATGCCGTGAATGTAGTCCTGCACTGCCTGGTGACACTTGTGCTGATGTATACTTGTGACAAAGCCGTTTTCAAGGACAGCCGCCTGGCTTTTATCACAGCCGTCTTCTTTGCTGTCCATCCCATTCACACTGAGGCCGTAAGTAGACGAGACATTTCAAGGGTTTCCTTTCCCGTTCCGTGAAAGCACAAAATCATTCCAATAACTGGAAAAGCTCCCTTTTGCCATGGAAAGGGTGGCACTGACTTGGGAAAAGGCAGTGTCTGTCTTCTATATATATATATGTCTATGATAGTGCCCTCATCTTAAAACGTCAGCAACAACAGTGAAAATAATCTGCATGGTTAAGAATCAACATCACTGCAAACCTTTCTGACCACGTTAATGCACTAGCACCATGGTCCTAAGCAGATTTGCTTAGAAGTAAATCCCACGTAGTTCAGAGGACTTTCTTCCAGGTATGCATGTTTAGGATTATGCTGTAAATATGATTCTGATTAAGAGCACAATCCTAACCTGGAGTTAGGCCGGCACAGTTAGGCCAGCCCAGCAAAGTTTGTCCCTGGCACAAGGGACACCATAAAGTATGTTTGGACACTCTTGGAGTAAGAGAGGTCAGCACACAGATGTGCGCCATCCTCCCTGACTCCAAAAGTGGTCCAAACATGCTTTATGATGGCCTTTGTGCCGGCCAAACTTTGCCTAACTATGCCGGCCTAACTCCAGGTTAGGATTGTGCTTTTAGTGCCTTAAGCCGTGTTGCTAGGAAGAAATGCTTCAGGTTTTTGTTGCGGTGTGATGAGGTGCAGCTGCACTGTTTGAAAACATCTTGGCGTTGTCTGTCCTGCTGAGACATTGTTCTGCCTCCCTCTCTTCTTCAGTATCCTCCCTGTAGGCACAAAAAGTAAACCGGTATTCAGAAAAAAAAACCCCTCTCTGAGATATAATATTTATGTCTGGGGAGAATAATGACATGCTGTAGATTGGACTGTGCACACAGTTCTAAATTAGAAGCTCAGTGCAGAGCTGAAAATATTGATCAGTTAATCACTGTGACTAATTTGCAACTGAACGAAATACTGATTTATTTATTTTTTTCAAATGGTGCTGGCACCAGCCCGTCATGTATAATAGTATGTAACATTGAAATCCATGCAACTTTTTGAGTATATGTATTGCTTCCATATGGCGCTTTTAAGAGTGCAAGAGTATCTTGGGGAAGCCATGCCCACAATTTGTAAGGCAAGTTGGTATTATTCCCAGTTTGCAGGTGGAAGACTCACAGAGCAATCTTATACATGTCTACTCATGCACAGCAAGTAAACCTCACTGTGTTCAATGAGCCCCTGAGGCTGCAATCTTCTGCACATTTTCCAACACAGTGGGAGTAAGCCCTACTGAACACAATGAATCTTCTTTGGTCAAATCCTTGGCACCTCTAGTTTGGGCTGGGAAGGCTCCCATCCAAAGCGCTGCTTGACCATACTCCATACAGAGTTGGATGTCCAGCTGAGCATTTTGTACACTCCCCTGCTCTTTCCCCATCTCTCTCTCTCTCTCTCTCTCTCTCTCTCTCTCTCTCTCTCTCTCTCTCTCTCTC
>JAJKFI010000051.1:4730948-4742047 GCA_029204185.1 Lerista edwardsae | reverse complement strand
CTCTCTCTCTCTCTCTCTCTCTCTCTCTCTCTCTCTCTCTCTCTCTCAAAACTAATGGAGAGCATTCTATCATGTTCTGACTAAGAAGCAGAACTTCAGGCAAGGCTCTGCAGACAGGGGCTCCCTTGGGTTCACTCAGTGGCGTTCCTAGAGGGGGGCCAAATCCTAAGTGTTGCAGGAGCCTGAGCTCCTGTGTAACGTGGCCCTTCCCCCTTGCCTTCAGAGTCATTCATGGCTTGGAGAGCAAAGCCTCTGAGCCAGCTCTACAAGTCATGGATGATTCTGAAGATGAGGGGGAGGGACTGTGTTACACAGGAGCTCCTGCTTCTGCAACACTTAGCATTCCCCCCCCCCCCCGTTTAGGAATGCCACCGGGTCCACGTGCCTCCTGGAACTCTCCCCTCCTCTTCATTTTCCGTCCATCAGTTTTCAGGCCTTTAACTTGTTGTCCATGGAGCGTTGTAAATCACAGCTTGATCTTTCCATGGGCTCCCCTCTGAACCAGTCCCTTTCCTGATGTGAATGCTTGAGATGTAGGCAGGCCAGAGTGAATTGCCTTGCTGAAATCCTTTTGGACAACAATTTTTAAATAAGAAAGAGGCCTTGAATGTTGTGTAGATCAAACAGCCAGTCCATAAGTGGGAAACTTAAAAGGGGAATGTGTGGATATAGGCAGGCTTTGAATAGTGTGTGTGTGTGTGTGTGCGCGTGCGTGCATGTGCAAATTCAAGGTAAGAACTAAGTGGCTTCAAAACAAATATCAGAACTTTGAAGATGAATTAACTTCTTTATAAGTCGGGTTTCAAGGGGGATGTTTTAATTCCTTGTTATTTAGGAGGAGGCAAAACACTGAAACAACGTGAATAATTAAGGAACATGCCAGTGTAGAGACTGGGAAATCCCTGTGTGCATTCTGTGATTGTGATTAACATTTGTGTCTGAGCTGGGAATTGTCTAACCTTTTGTTTGTGAAGTTTACCATTGTTTGGAAGGATTTTGGAGGCCTGTGGGGAGGGCTTTCCTTTCAGACCATTTTCTGCTGTGAGAGTGCTATGTTTTTAAATAACAGTTGCCTCCATATTGTAGACTTGCTGAGTTACGAATCTTTCAGGAGAGAATCTTTCAAGTATTTCTGGAAAGTGTCCCTCAAGTTTTCATTTTCCCTTGGCCTTTCTCCTCTTCTTCCTCAGCCCTGCAATGCTGGATTAGCCTCAAGCGGAGACTGCAGGTGCCTCTCAGATCAGTGAACATAGCAGGAATCTAACATCCCATTTAGTTAAGGCTCCTAATTGTGGTGACTGAGGCAGCAATCCAACATGATGTAACTCAGGGCCTAATCCTGTCCAATGTTCCATGCTAGTGCAGCCTGTGGTAAGGGAACAAATGTTCCCTTACCTTGAGGAGGCCTCTGTGACTGCCCCTCCACCACAAAATGCAGTAGACACCTCATTGGCACAGCTGTACCAGTGCTGGAAAGTTGGAAAGGATCTGGCCCTCAGTCTGGGGTAAGCCCTAGAGACCTGGTTGGACATTTGAGTAGACACACATACGAGCGTGCTGTGAGAAACAGCGATAAAGAAAGTCCTGTCCACTGTCCTTGTCCCACTTCCAATGCCTTCCAATCAGGTTTTAAATGTGTGGTTTTGTCACATTTACGACTCCCAGCGGAAAACCCGATTTGAGATCGTTTGAGGTGAGGAATGAATTAAGAATCTGTTGCTGTTCTGATCAAAATTGCTACAGAAGTTGCTTTTTTACTCTCCATCACAGCCTTGATTATATGTATAAGGTAAAGCTTTCCCCACGACCGAATGGTCTAGTCATGACCGACTGGGGGGCGGTGCTCATCTCCGTTTCTAAGCCTGTAGAGCCGGTGTTTGTCCGAGGACAAGCTTTCGTGGTCATGTGGCCAGCATGACTATACGCCGTAGCGCATGGAACGCCGTTACCTTCCCATTGAAGTGGTCCCTATTTATCTACTCACCTTTTTTAGGTGCTTTCGAACTGCTAGGTTGGCAGGAACTGGGACAAGTGACAGGAGCTCACTCAGTTGCGTGTTCTCGAACTCCCAACCTTCCAGTCAGAAAGCTCAGCAGCAGTGGTTTAACCCACTGCGCCACCACGTCTATATGGTTATAGACCACCACCACGATTATATGTATATTTGTGTGTAATATGTAGTTTTATGTAGTTTTATCCCTTGCATTTGTTTGAATACTTTCTGCAGGCAGCAGGGGGTTTGTTCTTTCTCCCGCCACCCTCTCTGCATCTTTCTGCCATTTTTGTTCCAAGAGCCATCTTCAGCATGGTATGGCTTCTGGAAACCACTGGGCATGTTCAGTCATAGACTGTTTTGGTGCTTTTTCTTTTTCCTTTATTTTGATATTCATTTGAAGAACTTATGTCCTACCTTTCCCTTGCCGAAGCAAATGCCCAAGGCGGCTTACATGGGCAGGCTAGTCTAAACCACCATTTTCCAAAGGGTTTTAACAAATATACAGTATTCTGTGATTCCCCCTAATCCTCAGTCCCAGATGTAGCCTTCATAGTGTGGCTCTCTCCTCTGGCTGAGTACCTTCAAGATTCAGCAGGCAATCATAAGTCAAACCTGGACAGGTCCTCAAGGTTTTACTCTCTTCTTTTGCAGGCTGGCCTTTTCATACATTCCTACCCTGGCTAATTGGCTCCACAGCGACTCCATCCTGCCCCAACAAGTACTGCAGCTTGTCACAACCTGACATTCCATCTCCCATCTGAAAATCAGACCAGGGATTCTCCTGCTTAGCTTCAGGCAGCTCAACTACCACACCACACCTCCTTCCTTCCTTTACAAAGCATATGTACTTCTGTATACCCAAAGAGTCCTTCAAGTATATGGAAACCATGGCCTCATTTGTAGGTGGTCTCAACCCTCTTGCATGCTAGCAGGCACTCAATCAGTACGTTCTAATGTATAGTAGTTTCATTATTTAACTGCAGCTGTAACATGTTTTCTTTTTCCATCTCTTCGTAGGTAACGGGTATAGTAGGCAGAGCAGATGTCTTGGCTTGTCTACTCTTTCTGTTGGCTTTTCTCTCCTATAATAGGTACGACTTTTTTGTTTTATGGTTACGATGTTTGTAGGTTTCATGGGCAACAAATAAGAAATTGTGATTGGAGAGATCTATTTTATGTTGGCAAACTCAATTCTTTCCTTGGAAATCCTATTTCTCTCCCTCTCTTATGGGGTGAGGAGTGTCTTGGGGCAGTTTGGAACATAGAAGCAGAATGGTGGACATCCTGCCTGCCTGTTGACTCCGTGTTTTCACCTTTTCAATGCAGCTGTTCTTTTTAAACAAGCCAGGGTTTCATTGCATGTACTTTCATATAATCCCTGCATATCCTCCTTGGTAACTGGGCAAAGAGGCACCCTTTAAAGTGGCATCCTCTAATATTTAGCAGGGGGAGAGCCACTGTTTCTTTTGCCCCTTTTTCCACTGGCTTCCTGGTGTTTCTTCTGTATCTTTTTAGATCGTGAAGCCTTTTGGAGCAGGGAATCATATATTTATTAGTTTTGCTATGTATTTATATCCTGCCTTTCCCCTCCTATTAGGGGAGGCAGTCAAGGTGGCTAGCACAATACAGGTTTAGCATCCTTTATCTGGACTGCTTGGGATGGGAAGGTGTCTGAATTTTGGAATAATTGCATACATACAATGAGAAATGCTCATTTCACTGTTACCCATTTGGGTGTCTGCTGGCGTCTTTGACACTTTTCAACCATGTGTGTGTAGGGACACATTGAGAATAGAACTTACAGAGGATAGAACTTACAATACAGCCTTTTAGTGTTCACACTACAGAAAGTTTTACAAAAAAAGCCTTGGACAAAAATACCTGGATTTTGGATGTCCGGATAAGGGATAATCTACCTGTATGAAAATTAAACAGTGGCCTATGAAACAGATGGCTGGTCTGTGGGCCCTGGGTGACAGGCCACAGGGGGTGACTGACAGGCCAGTAGCATAAGGGGCAATTGGGGCTGCACACCCCACTGTGATGCTCTGGTTTTTCCTGGGCTCTTTGCAAATTGTGTATGTGCCCATTCACCCTCTTTCAGCAGTGGTTTGTCCTGAACTTTAGCCATTTTGGAAGTGGGAAGGGGGCGTCATGTGCAGGGTTGGCACAGGGGAGTGATGTTTCCTTATCACCACGTTGCCCCATCCTGGATGCCAGGAGTCCCTGGGTGAAAATAGTACAATAAAAATAAACTCAAAACAACACTCATACGCCCACCCACAAAATCAGAGTGATGAACTACCAAAGGTAGCCTCTGTCCAGAGTTCCATGCATGCTCTGAGGCATGCATGGAATTGTTGCACATGCAGACTTTGAGGTTCATGCCAATAGAAGGAAGGCAGTCCTGTGTAAGCATCTCTTTGCACATACTTGTTCAGAGCGCCCCTCCCATTTTTAAGTGATTGGGAAAGCCTGTAAGTTGCTGCATCTCTGTATGAACATTGCTTTCCCATTTCAGCAGTGAGTTGTTGCATTATGGGGCCATATGGCTAGCCTAAGTGATTGAACTGGCTCCACACTGAAAGATCTAATCCCATTGAAATAAGTGCTATTACTTGGGTAAATAACAGCACCTTGTAATTACAGTGAATGCTTGGCAAAAGCTCTCTGCTGCAAGGAAGAATCTCAGTTTGTATGCTCTTAAAATATTTGGTTACTGGCAATTACAGTAGCAAAGATTAATGGCATGCAGAGTGCTTACAGTTACACCCTTCAAAAATGCTTTTTACTTTCGCATTAAACACAACTGTGTTTGAGGAGAGTTCTAAATCTTGCCCAGTCCGCACTGTATAAAAGAAACTTGAATTTTTGAAGAGCAATCATCAACTTTGTAAAAACGCCATCAAAAATATTTCCAGATTTCAAGGGAAACATGCGAATGGTAGAGAGGGGGAGAGAGAGAGTGAGCGAGCAAAGTGATTATAAATGGTTTTTTTCCCCTTTTAGCCAATGCTATGCTATGATTAGTAGCTCAGCCCAGCTGGAACAGACCTAGAGTTGGGGAACTCCCTCTTCCAGCCAGTAATATTACAATGTTACACTGAGCACAATGTGGGAAGAGTTTCCACACTGTGTTGAAGCCTGTAAGTGCCACAGCGTTGCTGGATTCCCTAGGCAATCTGTTGTCTCTCCTCCTGTCCTTCTGCATCCATGAAGGTTCCATTCCTGGAAACCATGGATAATTGAACCTACGGGTGAGGGCCAGCAGGCACACCCAGGAGTTAGTCTGAGGCCTGGCCTCCCTGGGCTTCAGAAGGCCCCTGGATGGCCTTGGAAATGCCAAAACGGATTTTGCCAAAACTGGAATTGCATTTCTAAGGCCTTCTGGGGTCCTCAGACCACCTCCCAGTTACAAAGACTCTTCTAGTCACATCCAGGAGGTACAGGTTGGACCTCCTGGTCTGGACCTGGGTCAGATGTGCAGGCCCTGAATTTGCAGATCAGGAAGACTGAGCTGTATTTGCATACTTTTTTTTCCACCCCACCCTACCCTCCTCTCTCCCTAGTTCTCTCTACTGTTTTCTATATTATCTGCTTTAGATTGAAAACTCTTTTGGGGTAGGGATGTGTCTTATGCGCTGCATGCTAAGGCAGGCTGGGACTGTGCTGGAGCTCACCATGGAGCAAGGGGAATATTTCCCCTTGCCCTGGGGTAAGCCCCAGCCAGGTTAATGGGGCTCCTTGGATCTTCTGTTTAGCAGGCGCAAGTCCAAGGGACCCACTGTAGCCCAGGGATGGGGGTTTGGATCCAGCGTAACTGCTGGCTCCTGGCTCTACCCCTCCCTGGGCTGCACCGCCTGCAGGACCGCTCTCCCTCCACCTCCCTCCTGCCTTCTCCCCACCCAGAGAAGTCCCTGCGCTGGCCAGACACAGCCAGCGTGGCGGTGGCTTACCTCTGCCCGACCTCTGTGCACCTGGGCTGATGCTACCCCCTGTGTTGGCACAGCGCCACTTGTGCTGGTGCAAACATGCCTTATGGCATGTTTGTGACAGTACTGCGCCAATGCAAACGACTTGTCAGCTGAGCACCAGAATAGGATTGTGTTCTAAGACACCGTTTGCATTGTTAATATGGTATTAAGTAAAACAATGAATAAAACGTTTCCATCCTGCATCCTTCTCCCCCTCCTGGTTCCTCTTTTGCTTCTCCTTTCCCATTCTTTGGGCCATATTTCTTTCTGCCAGTGACTTGCCACTCTACTGAATTAACAAAAGCGGGTTTTCAGCCTGATTTGTGATGCAGGCAGTCTTGTTTATTAATATTTTACCAGGGAGAAGGTTTGTAATTTAAGGAAATGAAATCTGCCTAATAGACGAATGGAAATAAAAGGCATTTATTTTTACAGTTTGTCATGCTCTCACGCTCTCATTCTGCCTTACAGGAGCGTGGATCAGCTTTATGTTGGGGAACATTTCCCTCCCACTGCCTCTCTGTCCTTTTTGCTGCTTAGTTTATTCCTTGGGACCTGTGCAATGCTTGTAAAGGAAACGGGCATCACCGTGTTTGGTGTCTGCTTGGTGTATGACTGCTTCCTGCTTTCACAAAATAGACTCAGATTGTAAGTACATTTTCATTTTCTTTTAAGTTTTCCCCCCAGCTATATCAATCCTACAAATAAGCTCAGAAGAGTTACCCAAGTTAAACCCCAGTTTAACTTCTGCTTCCTGTTAACCTCGATCTAGTCTGCCAGGAGACAGCCAGGAGACAGCCTGTGCATCCCTATAAGCTTGAATGCTTATAGCAACTCTGTAAAGCAGCAATTTTCAACTTTTTCATCTCATTGCACTCTGACAATGTTCTAAAATTGTCAAGGCACACCATTGGTTTTTTGACAATTGACAAGGCACACCATTCTGCTAGTGGGGCTTGGGTTTACAGTGGCCCTACTAATAAAATGATCCTCCCCTAAACTCCCATGACACACCTGTTTATCATTCATGGCACACCAATGTGCCACAGCACACTGGGTTGACGCTTGCGGCTGTCAACCAAGGACATTTTTGCTCAGTAAGCATTTAAGTTTGCAACCCTAACCACCTTTCCAGCACCGGGGTCAGGGCAATGCAACTCCTAGGTAAGGGAACAAACTTTCCCTTACCTTGAGGAGCCTTCTGTGACTACTATTCCACAGCGGGATGCAGCACATGCCCTATTGGCACAACTAGGTCAGTCCTGGAAAGTTGGTTGTGCCCTAAATAACATTAATGGGTTCATGCAGCCTCCCTCCAATCTGTGGATAATTGAAACCATATGGGGCCCATCTACATTTGGCATTCTCATTTATAAATCATATTCAGCTGTTCTGTTTTGAGTGGGTATCTGCTTCAATTACGTGGTGTAGTGGTTACAGTGTCAAACTACGACTTGGGAGGCCAAGTCATTAAGCCCACTGGATATCCCCCTCTGGATGCAGTCTATTCACCATGAAATATTTAACAGCTTGCCCACTTGTAGATACCTGTAAATCTATACATCCTCATTGGCATGACAGCTCCTTCCATCGTGTGGCCTTGAAGGAGCTTTGATGGGGCTTCATTGGTGATTGGATACCTGCTGAAATGCTGGATGGAAAAGTGATGGAATTGCCAGTACTCTAGAACAGTGGCTTCCAAGTGTTTTCACATTGGAACCCACCTAAAAAAATAGTTTCACTTCATCAGCCCCTCAAGCCTCTGTGGCTATAATGGTGATTGGGCAGTAGCGCTCCCCCAGGCTTGTTTAATCCTTGATGCACATAGCCAAAACTACCCTCTCCGTTTTGCAACACACCAAAAAATTGGGTTGTGACCCACTGGTGGGCCACTGACCCATAGTTTGGGAACTGCTGCTCTGTAGCATATCGCAGGGGTCTCCAAACTTTGTCCCGCAGGCTGGAACTTGCATACAGGGAAAACCTTCCCTGTCATGAGCGATGCGGATCATTCCGTCATACTGCCGCTGCGTTTTCCATCTAATCGGCTGACATAACAGGGACACGCTGGTATTTGTGTCTATGCCCAACGTCCAGCGTAGACACGAATGCTGAGAGCTTCCATGCCAGCCAATCGGCTGGAAAATGGAATGGTAGTACGATGGAACAACTCCTCTCCATATACAGAGGTCTGTGGTTGGAGACTGCTGTTGTATGGTACTCATGTAGAAAGCAATGATAACCCATGAGCCACATGTTCAGATGGGGGAGGAAGTGATTCCCACCTCTTTCATCTCTCTCTGTCCACTAGAAACATGTAAGGGCTATTGTCGCACTGCTGGCAAGTTCTGGTCCAGCTCTGAATTACAGAGGTTGTAACTTTCCAGAACTTTTTCGAAGCCTTTTAATGATTGGATAGATAAGCAATGTTGAAAATAGAATAATAGATGTAGATGTAGAATTTATAAGGAGTGATGTTTAATGATTTATTACGATGGTATAGCAAATTTTATGCTGAAGATCGAATAGTAGAAGCAGATTTCATATAGAATGTTTGATAATGGAATATATTATAATTATAGGGTTGGAGGAATAAGTGCAAGAAGTAAGAAATTATGCTGTAACTCAATGGTACTATACCTGATGTATTTAACCTGAGTATTTTAACCCTCCCTATGTGCCCCCATCTTTTCCCTTGCCTATTTCTATTAATAATTCATTTCTGAAACCTTTATTGGCATTTAGAAATAATGAAATACACAGGATGAAAATTAAACATTTTAAACACGTTTATAGAGCTTGTCTTCGCAATCACTTCCCAGGTAATAATTCAAAGGTCTCTATTAATAATAAAAAAATACAAAGGTTGTAACTTTGAAATATGAAACTAGGCTTGTGGGAGGATATCAGGATGCCACCTAATTTCAGATGAAACCAGGTGTCCTGGATGCCTTTTTGGGAATGTCTTAAATGACGCAGGTAGCGGTCTTTTTGTGCAAGGTCACTTGCACTGTTGTCACACCACACTGGTGCTGGCTGAACACTGAATGACGTTGGTTGGCTGCTTCTGGGCGGATAAAAAGGAAATGGAATTCATTGTATAATGCAAGCTTTTAAATTCTCTCTTTAATTAGAAAAAATGGAGGGGTGCATCAGACGATTGCTCGGCATCCTGCAGCTTCTCTGCGTGCTCCACTGCACTTTCCCTCGTCCAGCAGGGAGAACGGGAAGCACCGTGTGGCTCACAAGGGGATGTGGAACTCTTGCCACCCTGCGTTGCCCGAAGAGCAGCAGCACAACAGCCTTTCTGTCTTGAGCAAAGCTGTATGGGCTGTACTGAGGTACCAGATTCAAGCAGTGGTTCAGAACTTGATAGGCACACTGCTGTTTTTATGACGACGCCAAGGGAAGCGTGACTTAGAGTAGTCATTTTCCGACTCTCCCAGGCAGAGATCTGCGCATTTAATGTGCCCATTTATTCTGGAAACAGCAGTTGTGAAAGAAGCTGTTCTGTTTCATGATGGGAAACGAAGAAGGCAATGCTGCTGCCTTTTGACTTACTGTGGTGCATAGAATTGTAGAAAAGGGCTTAGTACAGTGTTTTGCAACCAGTCTTGTACCACCAGAGGTACTTGAGGTGGTGTCTGGTGGTACCCATCACCTGACAACAAGACTAGGAATGCAATGTCTTGAGAGTGATAGGAGGCTCAGTGTGGTGGGCAGAGCTCCTGCATGGGCTTTTCTCATGGTTGAAAATGCCCTCCCATCCACCCTGAGCCTCTTATTGATATTTGTTTCCTCCCAATCTGGAAGTTACTGGTAATGACATCATCACCAGTTACTTCCGGTGGTACCTCCAACAGGTTGACCATGCAAAGTGGTACAGCGGGGTACAAGCATTGAGAAATGCTGGCTTAGTGACTTGCTTCTTCTGCTGTGAAAGGCTAGGGCTAAGGGGTCCTGGTGCATTTTTGTTGGTGTACCCAGTTTCCAGTTGGATATAGCTGTTGAGAGGTAAGCAATGCTAGGCAAATAGGAATTGCCTCCTAGAAATGTGCTCTGTGTGTGAGCAAATGCACATCATACTTTTCTCACTTACGTGGAAGGAACAGAAATGAAAGTCTGTGTGTCACTTGAACATTTATTTCACCCTATGGATGGAGCATGGTGCCATGCTGCTAAGTATTTATGCATATTGCTTGCTAGATTTCTTACCCATTAACTGGTAATTGAGTTGTAAATAAGTCTTATTAGTCGTTATCCCTTTTTAATCCCTCCTTAATAGGGCGCAGTGCTGCTAATTGGATGTGCTTGCTTCCTGATACTATGCTCTTCTTGTTGGGTGATCTTTCACTTGATGCAGTTGGTGATTAGACTAGTGACTCCTGTGATCTCATTATGGAGCAGGACCATGTGTGTAGATTCTGGCTAAGCATCAATAAAAATAACCACCAAAATTTTCCTAAAGGGCTTGCCATGCAAATTTACAACAAGACAAAATACAACTTTAACAGGCAGTGTTTTTTTTTCCTCAGGAGTATTTTAAAGTAAAGAATTTGCAGGACATGGAGATGTAAACTACCAGATAAATTGCATTAATTTAATTTCTCAGCAATCCATCTCTCTAAAAATTATTAGCTTGCTAGCAATTAAAACAAAACATTTAAAACTCCTTTCTTAAGAAGGGAAAAATAAAGAGTAGACATTGCTGCCTATAAAAGAAACTTTCAAAGCAAATCTTGTTGGGCAGATCATAAAATTAAAAAAACAAACAAAAGCAATCCCATATGCTCTTTAGTATTTCAAATTGCTGGTAATACCAGCATAAACTATAATATCTTCTACACATGGAGTTATAATACACAGGAGGCGCCCTGCCTTAAGAATTAATAGGAGCGAATTGAAGCCAGGGGGCGGGCTTAGCAGCCATGTTGGCATACTCAAAACAATCCTTATTCCAAGCATTTCAGGTTGCTTTGCTCGTACTGTTTAGGACTGAATAGTTTACTCCTGAAATAAAAACTTACGAAAATAAAAATGTGTGATCGTGTAGAAACATTATTGGTAACCTTATTATGATTTTGTTGTGTATTTGTGTAAATAGCAGCAGAGTTGGGGGCTTGGAGACC
>JAJKFI010000051.1:4709293-4723974 GCA_029204185.1 Lerista edwardsae | reverse complement strand
ATCAATCAATCAATCAATCAATCAATCAATCAATCAATCAATCAATCAAAAAAGTTCCCAAAGCAGTTTATAGGCAAATAATAACAATGGTTCCCTGTCCCAAAAGGGCTCACAATCTAAAAAATGCAGAACACCACCAGCAACAGCCACTAGAAAAGATACTGCACAGGGATGAAGAGAGACAATTACTCTCCCCCTGTAAAATATAAGAGGAACACCACTTGGAAAAGTGCCTCTTGCCCAGTTAGCAGGGGTTGCAACCCAAAAGAGGCAGCAGGGACCTCAGAAAACTGCCTTGATAGCTCTCCAAATTCTACGGTTTTGCTGTTCAGCAGTAGGGGAAGCTATCTAGGGCTTTTTTCTTCACTTTTTAACATTTTTAAAATGGGTCCTTAGGAATATTGCGCCCCCCCTTGGTGTAGCGCCCTGGGGCGGCTGCCCCTCAAGCTCCACCCTTGTTACATCTCTGGGTGGCACCATATTTTTTCCCAGGGCCAAATGTGCCAATTATTACTGGCTGCCCTCCCATCATCTAGGACAGTGATGGTGAACCTTTTGGGCCTGGTGTGTCAAAACTTAGGAAAATGCTTAACTTTTTAAATGTTGGTGTGTCAACCCCCCTCCCAAACAAAAGAGAAACAATTCTGTATATTCATTTATTATCATTATATTATTTATTATTCTGTAAACAAAAAATACAGTCTAATCATGCATGGTGCTGTGTATTATATAAACAAACATCAAATAATTACAAAAATGAAAAATGTGTAAAACAAACTCACTTTTTGTCAGGCATTGGTGAATGCTGGTGAGTCACCCCAAACATTGTGGTGTGTCAGCTTTGACACGCGTGTCATAGGTTCACCATCACTAATCTAGGATGAGTTTTCTGGCAATTTTAGACAAACATAAAAAGACCACCCATCCAGGGCAATGTTCCTACCCTTAATCTTTCCCTTTTTCTCTTCATAAACTTCCTTAATTCCCTTTCTAGGCATCTCTTGATCGCATTTATGGTCACTTGCTTCAATCTTCCTGACGATTTATTTCATAGGCATATTACTATTCATGCTGCAAACTATTTCCAAAGTGCTAGTCTCCAGATAGATTCAAGGCACACATGCTAATTTTTAGATTTGGTAAGGGAAGAAGTTACCCATAATGTCATAGAGAAGGCATGGATAATTAGCTGTGAACTGATGATTAGCAAATCCTGCAGTACTATTACATCAGTTCATGGGGTTCCCATGTGTAAATTATCTGCAATTTGAAAAGTATGTTAGAATTAATATAAAACAGGCAAGTCAAGTTATCTGGGGCAGGCCCAGCTGAAACTTAGCAGCCTAAGAGTATTGCCCTGCCTCCCCACAAAATTGTAAGTAGCAATAGCCTCTCGCAGGTGTGCCCCTCAGGTGGATAAGAAGATGGAAAGGAGCTGAGGCCAGTTCCTTCCTCTGTGTGGGTCCTGTTTCACAGGAAGAGCAGAGGAGACAGTGAGTGATGTTGGAGGAAGTGGTGAATACATTGAGGAGCGGTTTGTGTGTATATACTGACCGTGATAGTCCAAAGTAATCTGTATGCCTCTTACTACTAGATACTGGTGTTATCTTTTGTCATGGGGAATACTGCCATAGCCGTAAAGGATTACCAAAAATGGCGTCTGTGTGGTCTGTCCAAGAAGGACTCCCCTGCCACATTTGTATCTGATCTGTTAGCATTTTTTGCTTTGCCAAGAATTCCACAAAACTTTTCTTCCAAAGCTGCATATGGGCCAGTGAATGAATATTCTCTGAAAATTCTCATGGATCACCAATTCTGAGGTAATGTTTTCCTTGAGTAAGCCTCAGATGGACTCCCTGATGACCTGGAGGAATGTGTGTCGGCACATTTTGTAGGCCTCTGGGCAGACTGAGACTTTGCTGTTGGGCCAGCAGACTTCAGCAAGTCAAAGGATAGCCAGCACAAAGGAACACATCAGATGTTGATAGGTTCTCACTATTGCCCAGCCCCATAGACTTCAAGAGATGGTTCGGGTTCATAGAGTATATGGTGAAGAGGGTCACCTGGAACCTAACCCCATTTTTCCCATAGGCCCGATTATTCAGTATTTGCTAATTCAGTATCTACTAGGTCAGCAGTCCTACTTAGAGGCTGCTGTAAGCGCTAACAGGGTTGGCACTGGGGAAGTTGCCTGATGGCACAGCAGGTATTGCAGTGTCGTTGGCACTCAGGGGCTGTCTCGGGCACCAGGAAGTTTTGGTTCAGCCCTAGTGACTAACTTCTACTAGCGTGTCCCTGAAATATTTTTGTTCTTAACTCTCCAAAAGCAACTTGGTCAATCACTTTTCCTTCTGGGAAAATCCATTTGCGTGTAATTTTAATGGCCCTGGGGTGTTGCATGCCAGGAGTCTGGAACTCTCAGAACCTAATAAGAAGCACCAGTTCTTAATGATGCTTCTCAATAATGAGAGAAAATGTCAGTGCTATCGCAGCTTCATTCCTTTGGGTAGTCCAGTTAATTAGGAAGTGTGAGGAAGACAAAATAATTTTTTCTGTGCCCAGGTGATTTTTCTAAGCTCATTGATCCATAAATCAGCAGATTTATGTCTTTTATAAGTGGACCTCAGTCTTTTAGCCCTTCTACTCTTCCATGATGTTCAACTGCATATCAAATAATGATCCTTTCATTTTGCCAAGATGAAGCTAAAAGATCAAACATCCTCTACTTTTGGTCGTTGTATAGGATTCTGAGTGGATTGTTGTGTTTTTGAAGGTACTCGCATATTAATTGCTGTGCCGTCATGGACAAATAATCCTGTAATATGAACAATATGATCTATTTGAGATAACAAGAATGATTGGATCACGTTTTAGCTTTTCTTATTCCTCACTATGTGTTTTCCTCATTTTTCTTGTTCCTTTTCTTTACGGAACTTCCTGATATCCTCTCCTCAGCTTCTAGTTAGGAGCTAAAATTTCTATCACCAGTTTGCTCTTGCTTTTTCAGATATAGTGCTCAGTCTCCTTCCAAGGAAGGAAACCATGTTGCCCATGAAGGAGAGTTGGTTATGATGGATTTTTGACATGATTTTCCCATATATTGCCAAGTAATATGACATTACATAAGGAACCCATCGAAACAATATCAGGCATGCCTGGGTATCCGCTGATTTGGTATCCACGGTTTCGGTTATCCGTGGATACTGGGCCACCTATTAAAAAAGGGGAAACATTAAACAAATATCTTTTTTTAAACCTTGTTGCAGCCAAACCACTGATGTTCCCCTATCTTTAAAAAGGTGTCCCCAGTATCCACAGTTTCAGGTATCCACGGTGGAATCAGAAATGGAAGCCCAGCAGATACTGGGGCATTTGTCTGCTGGAGCCAGCTTGAAAACGGCATTCTTGTTAGTTCTTAGACCAATCACAATACAGTGGCCCAAGATGGGGCTTTGAACTTGAGACGCTTCTGTGTGCCAATAGTACTGGGATGGCCAAACTGATGGGAAGATTGCTTCTTTTATTTTAACAAGTATTAATATTAAGGAAAAGTGTTAAGTGCAATGTGTAAAAAAGGCATTGGTTCAGATTTTGAGAAGCATGCTAAAATTGCCATAGTACCCTCAATTTGTTCCCCAGTGATGTTGTTCCATCAGCCTTGCTTTTTTGATGTTGATCAGGGAGAAATTTTCTGACAATTTGTTTCCAAACACATTCAACAGGAGGGAGAGTGAGGGAGAGAGAGAGGGAGGGGGAGGGGGAGAGAGATGGCTCATGGTGTAGAAATGAGTTGAACAAGTACATTCTCAATTGGCTGCAAGATACTGACATTTGGAAAACCTTATTGCAAATAGCATGCAAAGAGAACCGTGCACTTCTCCTACTTTTTTCCAACCTTCCCTTTCACTTTAATTGAAATACTGCTGCAGGCAGAAAAAAATTACTGTAGGATAAATCAAAGCTGCATAGATGAAGCACCATGATAATGAGGTACTGCAATTAGTAACAGCTTTGTTTTAGTATCATGCTAGAAGAATGCTTTGGAATTTCTTTGCTATGGTAGCTGGTGTGGGTTATATTGGGAAGGGAACAGTAGGCTTGGACTCGGGAGTTCTGGACTTTAGGGCATAGGCCAAGGAAGTGGTTCTCTGAGGCTGTAAACCTAAATATGCTTGCAATAAATTGCATCGAACTCAATGGGGCATTCTTGCCAGATAAAATGGTTTTAAAATTGGTAAATGCGTAAGCCAAGGATGAGGTTTGTCATATGCACTAGTTATCAAAATGGTATTCCTTGGGAGCTTATCAAGGGGTCCCTTCGATCCATAATGATGGATCAGTAATGATGGACAAATGTCCCTGAAAGAAAGACTGCTCCACTATAGTTTCTTCCTGAAATGTATACAAACTATGAGAGACATGTGAGAACCGAGACAAGTGAGGGAACAGCAGATGCAGAGCCCAATCCTATGGATGGACTGCGCCAGCAGAACGGATGTGTCCTGCTGGCATGCACTGTTGCAAAAGTGCCATAAAGTGCTTTGTGACAGTGCTACTAGCTGGGATGTCAGCAGGTAGGCCAGAGCCTTCCCATGCAGGCTGCCAAGGGGGAGGGGATGCACGTTGGACCAGGAAAATCCAGGGGTAGGGCAGGAAAGAAGTTGAATGGGGAGGAGATGGGGGCAGGGAATGGGTGGTTTGGGCCCAGGAGGAGGGCAGGATTGGGAATGCTGGTGCGAGCTGTACCCCGACACTCTTCCTGGGCCTGACTTGCTTGCATGCACCAACTTGGAATTGGGCCAGTTGTATTGCTGCCACAGGTCCAAGTTGACCCATTGCGGCTGCTGGGATTGCCCCAAGGATTACCCCAAGGATTCCTCCAGCAGCCAAAAACTCTGCACAGGATACAGCATAGCCCGTGCTGGTACCATTGCATTGCTGTGTGGGCATTTAGTTAGGCTGTCATTCTCCCGTCTTGCACTCACTATGGGGCATATACTCAGTGAGTGGAATGGCAAGTAGCATTGCCTGCACTATTTAAATTGTTTTTTTCTCTTTTTGGGGGGGATGCTGAGCACATATGCTTGAATTTGCATAAATAAAATGTGTGCATGGTGCTGTGTGTGTGTGTGTAGTTGCATGGTGCAACCTGAATGTATAGCTATAGGGATGTTTGTGGGTGTATTCAAGGGAGCTCTCTTGGTTTATGCTGAATGATGGTGAGACGAAGGAGGAATTTTACCAGGTGTCTATAAAGACTCTACATCATGGCTGTTCCTCTGCTCCCTGCTGTGCTTCCTTTACAAAAGTAATTGTATTTGTTATATCTAAAAACCTTGGATTTGCTGGTACAAAGACTTTCTTGTCTGAGCCTGTACAGGATTCTTTTCACTCAAAGCCAGAATCAACCTATTTACCTCTCCAGGGTATTATTGTTGTTAGAGGGCAATATTTCCTGTGCTTTCTGTACTTCTTCCAAGAAATACCACAAATGGTAGGTAGTATTCCTTCTGCCAGCACCTTTTCTGTTTATATTAGCATATTAAATTGATTTGTTTTGCTGTCATTAGGAACTGAGAACTATGGTACATTTCTTCTTTCAGTAAATTCCAAAAGTCATGGCAAGGCTTTAGTGAGGTTTGCCCGAAACTCTTCTGTGAATGAAACAAAATGCACCAATTGGATGTAGAATAATCCATCTATTACAATGGCCCAATTCAAACTCAAACTTTTTAGTACTGGGATCCACTTTTTAAAATGGCCCTCATGTCTGGAACCACCAGAAATGATGTCATTAACCTGGAAGTGATGTCATAGCCAAAGTGACATCATCCAGCAGGAAGTGCCACCATTGTGACATAATAAAATGATACTCCTGGAATGCAAACTGGCATTCTTTGACTGAGGCAATTGCAAAACTATGAAACATCCCTGACAGAAAGCAAGATTAAGACAAAATATTATGTAAAAGCACTGAACGAAAAACAAAATAAAAAAACTTCCCACTTGACAATTCCAGCTGTTAAACACTCACAAGAGGAATATAGCAAGAATAAAGTCTGCAGCTTTCATCTTTCCATAACCCACCTGACATCAGGTTGCGACCCACCAAGAGGGTCTTGACCCACAGTTTGAGAAACACTGGCTTAGACCACAATAGATACATAAGGTGAAGATTCTCTCATTGGTTCAGGTTTGGTGAGATTTTCATCTGTGGTGGAATGTTCAAAAGCCATCTTCATTCTCCAGTTACCTTTCTCTGTTGGAATTTTTTTTAGAATGAGCACAATATGTTTATATTTAGCTCTGTTACATGTGCTACAATAAGTTTGCACATTTATCTGCCATCAGTTCTCTGAATTAGGATCTTCCAGTTCTACAGTTTGGGAACAGAAAGGGAAGGAGACTAGCTGATGACTGCAGTACAGTTAAGGTGCTGCAGAATCTGTTGCTTTTCTGAAGGCCAGGCCCTTGGACGACCCTGAAAGAGATTGTGCCTGATAAACACATGGCTTTCTAGTCTGTTCAACAGTTGGAAGGGACGGGGCTGGCCCATCCATGTAACCAATTTGAAGCCATCACCTCGGGCAACAGATTGGTGGGGGATGTCCTCCTGTGTCCCCGTTTGCCTTTGTTGCTTCTCCTTCCACTCCCTGGGTTGTAAGAGGCGGGGGCAGTGAGGAAAATGAAATGAAGGTGGGAGGAGAGTGATGAACTAGGATATTGGAGAGTGGGAAGAGTGGTGTTCAGTCGCTAAGTCGTGTCCGATTCTTTGCAACCCCATGGACCACAGCACGCCAGGCCTCCCTGTCCTCCACTAGCTTCCGGAGTTCGCCCAACCTCATGTTTGTTGCTTTGGTGACACTATCTAACCATCTCATCCTCTGCCACCCCTTCTCCTTTTGCCTTTGATCTTTCCCACCATGAGGGTCTTTTCTAAGGAGTCCTCTCTTCTCATGAAGTGGCCAAAGTATTTGAGCTTCAGTATTTGTCCTTCCAGGGAGCAATGAGGCTTGACTTCCTGTAGGATTGAGTAGAGTAGGTCAGCACATTATCATGTCAGGGAGGCAGCATGCCATCTGACTGTACTGGCACAGAGTTAGAATTGTGCTGTGAGTTTTTTTTTAAATTGTGCATGGTGTGAAGAGAGGAAAGATTTCCCCCCCTTTCTCCCAGTACTAGAACAAGGGGTCATTCAATGAAACTGACTGGCAGAAGATTTAGATTAGGTTTAGAAGATCCAGGTACTTCTTCATATCATGCAAAATTAGTGTGTGGAATTAATGGCCACAAGATCCTGTGATTGCCACAGGTTTGGATGACTTTAAAAGGGAATTGGACAAATTCATAGCAGAGAGATCTATGCACCGTTTCTCTGGCAGTTTGCCCCTAAATGCTGGTTGCAGGGGAGTAATGGCAGGAGAGAAGTCTGCTGAGAGAAGATAACAGCTGAAGATCTGAAGGTCGTGAGCTCGAGACTACCGGAAGTCTCTGTGTGAGCGGCAGACCTTGCAAACTGCGGCTGATTAAAAGCTGAGTTCCAGCTGCCTCGTGGAAGGAGGAGTGTGCTGAAGTCAGCTGCGTCTCTGGTGGGAGCAGGGAAGCCTCTTATCAGCCAGCAGAAGACAGACGGGTGGCTAAGAAAGAAGGCTAAATCCAGAAAGAAAGATCTGTATGAGTGTTGTTCTTGAAAGACAGAACATTTCTGTAAATTGTGAAAACCTTCGAGTTTGTGAATAAACGTCTGCCTATGTAAACCGCCTTGCGTTACAGTCATTAGAGAAATCTAGTGATCTTAAGAAAGGCGGTATATAATACATGTATTATTATTATTACTCTCTTGAGTAACTTGAGTACTCTTCCAAAGGCAACTGATGAGTCACTGGGAGAAACTGGATGCTGAACTAGATGACCTCTGGCCTGATCCAGCAGGGCTTTTCTTGTGTTCTTAGATACTGAAATGGAGGGTGCTGAGGATACCTCTGGTATTTGTCCTGTCTCATTTGCAACGTTTAAACTGCAGTGAATTGGAATGATTTTATCTGAGCAGCATCTTGCTGTTGTTTCAACAGGCAACAGATGGCTGTATATCCAGGCAGGATGCAGTAGAGTTTAGAAGCCCATTTGCCACCTGGAATAGCCCAGGTGTACGATTCTCTTCAAATACAGTGCTGGCAGACGTTTAAAAAAACCCTCCTCATTGCTATCATCCCACCAAAATAGCCCTGAATATGACCGTTAGGCTGTGTTGGGACATGTTCGGCTCAAGTTTTTATACTGCTTGTTTTCAAGCAATCTCTCCTTGCTGCTTGTTTTCCTGTAAATTGGGGTGGGAAGAAGTAA
This sequence comes from Lerista edwardsae, assembly GCA_029204185.1. Classification (NCBI taxonomy): domain Eukaryota; kingdom Metazoa; phylum Chordata; class Lepidosauria; order Squamata; family Scincidae; genus Lerista; species Lerista edwardsae. The sequence continues at coordinate 4,715,631 of JAJKFI010000051.1, read as the reverse complement.
TGCTAAACCAATATCGTTGCAAGGGGAGACAGCACTTAGGAGAGTATTCCACCTGCAGAGCAGCCATCAATATTCATGGAAGGAACCCCTAAAGCAGTGGTTCTCAAACCTTTTAGCCCCACTTTTTAGAATGACAATCTGTCTAGGACCTACCAGAAGTGATGTCATGGCCGGAGGTGCCATAATTGTGAGGCCAGAGCCTGCTGCTTTCCTGAGAATGCAGCAATAAGTTGGGTGATTTCTCAGCCATTTTCCAATAGCAAAGTGAATCAGAAAGGAAAAAAAAAGCCTATTTACAACCTTGTCACAAGCAAAACAACCACACAGCCCTCCCCCTTTCCCACATCACATCTTCCCATATTTTTAATATGGCTGCTCTAGGTGCTTCGCGACCCACCTGAAATTGACTTGTGATCCACTGGTGGGTTCTGACCCACAGTTTGGGAACCAGTGCTCTAAGAGTTTATGGAAAATTCCTGGGTCCATAGGTCCTACTTCCTAAGGTGCCCCCAAACACATAAATGAATATTTCTAATTATATATTTACCCTGCCCTTCAGGCAAACATTCCCAGCCCGGCTACTTCTGCATGTCTGGTGATCCATCCAGAACTAGATGGGAACAGAACTGGAGCCCTTGTATAATCTTGCCAGGTTTCAATAACAAATGTTCAAATGGTAATGGTGAACAAAGTTTGCTCCGTCCTAATGAACAAATACTCACATGAACTGGACTGAGAACCTGCTTATGTGTTGCCAGAATCCAATGATGGAACCCTGAAATGGCAGAATGAGCTTTGCAAGTGAGAGTTTGCAAGTGGGAGATGCCATTTTTGTATGCTCCACCATGTAAAATAAGTCCATGCAACTAGCAGGTTAAGGAGAAAGGTACTAGCCCCATTCACTCTCTGCTGTGCTATTTTTCTACCTGCCAACTTTATTTAACAGAGGGGATTGTGAAACATTGCAGTTTCCCCACCTGCTATCTGAAGTGGCACAGCCCATTCTACCACCAAAGGACTCTACCACCTCACTCCAACATCTTTCTGCTGAATGTGTTCACTGGTCTGGCTGACTTTAGAACATAATAATAAAATGATTCCAGGTTTCAGTCTTGGATCCAAAGAGCCTGAAAACAAATGGAACCGGGTGTGGTTGAGAATGAATTATTTGGCTCGCCTCAGATTGCAGCAGAAATGGATTGTCTTGGCAGCAGTGATAAGACTGAAGACAGCATTAAGTTGGGATGTTTTCTGTGTATCCTATACCATGGCATGGTACAACTTCATGGATTTAAAAAAAATTGTTATTGCAAAAGGAGGAAACCTTGCAAGGAAAAGAAAAAAAATCTCCCCTCCCTGTATGAGTAAATCTTACCTATTCCAAGTGAATGGAATTGTATCTGCTATTTTTTTTTAAAAAGGGAGGAAATCATTCTAAGAAATGTTTATAAAAATAGCAGAACTATTCCAAATAAGAGAAGGGAGGGAAACTTGTCACCAGGTCTATTAAGTGTTCAGGCTTTGCATTTAAATGCTGTGGAATGAAATCGCCCCTCTATTTCATTTCATCTGATTTGAGCAACAGAGCTTGTTAGATCAGAATGTCAGATTAGGTTTTTTTTCTGGGCAGGAAAGGACTTTTCCTGATGGGTTTGGCACTGGCCCCGATTTCACTGCTTGTGGAATGGATACTGGCTTGATAAAGGAAATGGCTTTTGGAAAAGAGGCAGGGTCTTCATTTTGAACTATTGTATGCTTATGGAAATAGCTTGTGTTTCACACCAGGTTCCTTTGTTCCCTGAGAGCCAACAGAGGGGCTTCCCTGTCTGCAGGTTCTGTACCTGGATTTGACTCGGGGCACAGTCCTAACCTGGAGTTAGGCCAGCAAAGTTTGGCCGGCACAAGGGCCACTGTAAAGCACGTTTGGATCACTTTTGGAGTCAGAGGCCAGCACACAGACATGCACTGTCCTCCCTGACTCTGAGAGTGGTCCAAACGTGCTTTATGGTGGCCCTTGTGCCGGCCAAACTTTGCTGGCCCAACTGTGCCGGCCTAACTCCAGGTTAGGATTGCGTCCTCAATGCAGGTGCCAACTTGTGCTGGGGGTGGGTCTCACATGCCCTCTTGGACGTGGCTGGAAGCACCTTCCTGTCACGTCTGGGAGATGTTCTAGACTTGGGGAGGCTTGCATGTTGATTTAATTATCAGCAGAAATTGGTTATCCATGAGGTCCTGGCAAAAATCCCCTGCGGATACCAAGGGCCCGCAGCGTGGTGACATATGGAGAAATTTGCCTCCCAGCTGCTGGGTATTCAGTTGACTTCTTTTTTGTCTACTACTGAGAATTAATTTACAGCTTTCCTACCACATTTTCCTCTATTCCTACAAGAGACCAAAGGGTGTTCTTTGAATCTGTCTCTAGCTCAGTGCAGAAGCACTTGGTTTTATATTTTCTGAGCGATAACAGCCGTTGTTCCTTTCTCCCACCAGCCTTTCCTGCAACCTGAGATGTTTTTTTCCCCTCACCTGGCAGGGTCTTACATAATCAACACTGAATAATGACTTCATCTATCTTGTAAGGTTCAGGCTAGGCTGGAGCATCAATTTCTTTCCCATTTCCGACTGTTTTGGTTTGTTTGTTTAAAATCCAAACTGAGCCAGAGTGCTGGGGAATTGGACAGCTTTTTCACTACTTGGTGATATTTCAGTTTGTCCTTGGAGTTCCTCAATATGACCCGAAGACCTGCAGCACCTGCAAATAAGGGAGTATAAGGAGCTTTCACAAACTGCAGCCCAGCCCTGTTCTGTCTGTTATTACTGGTGTTAATGGCTCTCCTGGTTTTTAAGCCAAAGAGCATTCCCAGCGCTGTGAAGCAAGATAATTTGATTAGAGATGCCAGCATGGGAACCTGGGGCTCTACGTATGCAAAGAGTATGTTCTTTCTGATTAGGATGAAACATGCCCATGTCACCTGTTGGGCCAGTAACATGCCATCACCCCTGATGTTATGCCTATACTAGTGGAGCGTCAGACCCCGTATTGCAAATTGATATGCAGGCATGTCAGGGAAAGAATAAGGGGAGGAGATGGGATGGGGAGGGGGGCGAATTGGACCCAGGATGGGGGCAGCTTTAGCCAAAGTGGCACATGGCAAATCCTAACCTCCTCCCTGGGCCCAACCTCGTAAATGGATCAACTCAAGACTTGAGCCAGCTATAGAGCTGGTGCAGTTCTGAGTAGACCTACTGGGATGCCAGGGGGTTACCCTAAGGTGGGGGAACAAATGTTCTCTTACCCTGAGGAGGCCCCTACAGGCCAAAGCTCTTCCATGGAATACAGCGGTAGCCATATTGGTGCTGCTGCATTGCCACGAGGTGAGTTATTTAGGATTGGGCTGCCCATCCGTACTTTTGTTTCTGTGTATGGACTGAGAGTGCAATCCTAACCTGTAGTTAGGCTGCCATAGTTAGGGCAGCAAAGTTTGGCCAACACAAGGGACACTGTAAAATATGTTTGGACCACCCTCAGCATTAGAGAGGCCAACACACAGATGTGTGCCATCCTCCCTGATTCCAAAAGTGGTCCAACAAGCTTTATGGTGTCCCTTGTGCCAGCAAAACTTTGCTGGCCTAACTGTGCCGGCCTAACAACAGGTTAGGATTGTGCCCTGAGTCTCACTGTCACCTAAAGAAACTATACATATAATTGTGTACTATTGTAGGTGGGCAGATGATGCCAGTGAAAAAATCAGTGTGTAGTTTAGTATAGACTTGGTTTCATTCTAGAAACTTACCAGAAGGACACCACTAGCTCAGACATTTTCAGTGCTGTCTATCTTGTCAGTAAATATTTAATAACATAGTTGCTTGATAGCTTAGCCCACATAATTTCTGTTTTGCAGATGAGGACCATTTCCCACAATGTTGTAATTGTGTGGGAGGTAAAGAGATGCTTTGGAGACTGGAGAGCTAAATACTCTTCTCTCTATTATAGTTGTTGTGCAGCCTTTCCAGACTTCCACTCAATCCTAACCCCATCCCCTTTGTCCTTTCTGAAAAGCTACTGTGTGAATTCTGAGTAGCCCAAACCAATTCATCTCAGCACTGTTTGTCTGTCTGTTAAACTCTGTTTCTGCCCAGCAACTGTGAAATAAGCAGTGATGAGCTTTTCAGGACTAAAACTCACAGAGCTGGATAATCTGTAAAGTTGGATTTTTCTTTTTTGGTAGGGGCGCAGGCTTTCACCAGATCAGGAAATGAAAATTGGAGAAGGGGATAAATTGTGCTAGACCAGTGTCTGAATGCAAGAATACGTAGCCTCTTGAGCTCCTAGGATTTCCTAATTCAGTGTGCAATCCTGAAGGCATCCTTGGTTCGACGCTAGCTGCTTGCGTTGGCCCAATGGCACCAGTGCTGACACGAGGGCTTCGACCGTCTGAGAATATTCAAGTTGTCTGAGAATTGTGTAGTGGCAACACAAGATGCCTGGAGGTGAGGCAATTTCAGGAGAGGAATTGATGTCAGAATGCATCAGCAGAGACATTCTCTGGGATAGATAGTAGAGGAATCGTAGTCCTCTACGATTGGTTCCCTGTTGGTTCCCTTCCTTGTGATTGGTGGAGATCTCTGCAGGCGTTGTTTTCCTAATGGCTGCTTTCCAAGGCAGTCCAGACAGAGTCTCCACTTTGTCTTCCTCCTTCATGCACCATGGTGACTCTGCCTCTAGTGCAGAGGCTGCCAAATCCAAGCCCTAGACCTAGATTGTGATGTTTGGAAGCTGTCGTGTTCAAGTGCAAGTGTGGGAAATTACCAGGAAAAACAATACTGTTGTTCCATCCCTTCCTAGTCCTGCTAAAATACCCCACTTCTCATTGCACATTCTGAGAAGTCGGCTAAGCAGACCCAAAATGATGGCTTTGACTATCTGGCCATACCTTCTATGCCTGGCTACAATGAATGCCTTTGTTCAAAAGACCTCACACTGGCAAGTAGAAGATGCTTGTGTCCACCTGACTTTCGTTTAATATAAACAGAGGCTCAAAGTGTTTCCCAGGAGATGCATAATACAGGAGATCAGTAGGTGGTTACAAATAAACTTTGTCCCCTCTCTGCAGACCAGAAGTCTGTGTCTTTGGAAAAAAAGGGAGATGATTGAAATCAATAAAGTCATAATTTGCAGTTGCTGCACCTGGTTTTGTACAAATGGGAGAAACTGTGACTGCTTGGCTGACAGCTTATTATAACCTTGCTTGCTTGTGCTTGATCAGCTGGCAGACAGTTGATGGAATGCTTGGCATGAGGGCACTTGTTTTTTGGCTTCCTTGTTCTGTACAGACACATTTCTGTGCAAGTATTGGCATTTTGTGTATACCTTTCTTTTGTGCTTTACTTGTCTGTTTCATCCATGGATATTCCTTGAGTGCATTTGCAAGACAAAATAATTCAAACCATGTGTTATTTGTGGTGGTGGTGGGAGCAGGGGAGAACCCCCTCCATTTGCTCTTTGCACAGTGTATTTTCCTTGCACAAAGAAGTCTTTCTGACTACCTTGTCTTTGGGTGGGTGGGTGGGTGCAATCCTAAACTGGATTTAGGCTGACACAGGCCAGCAAAGTTTGGCTGACACAAGGGACACCGTACAGTATGGTTGGACCACTCGGGCAATCTTAAACCCCACGCAGCGTCAGCGCAACAGGGTTGCACTGACGCTGTGCCTGATGTGGGAGCGCCGAACGGCACCGCTGTGTCGGCACTAAGGCAACAGGACCGGTGCTGCAGGCAGTGCCGACCCTGCTGCACCCACACTGAGCCTCTCTTGTGCCGACCGAAGCCGGTCGGCGTGAGGGAGGCCCCCTGCCAAGGCGGCACGGGGATTGGAGGGAGGGAGGCGGGGGCGGGACTTGGCTGGGCATGACGTGGGCGGGCTTGAGAGGTGGCCATACAGCCACATCCTAAGCCCATCAGGGAGGCCACGCGGCCCCGATTCGCTCTTTAGCGGGCACAGGTCCAAGGAGCACATAGGGGAGGCTGGAGCCACCCCTACAGTAAGGGAGCGCACGCTTCCTTGCCGCAGGGAGGCTCCAGCCTCCATCTACCCAGCACTGGATAGGGCGCTGGCTGGTTGGCGCTCTTACGCCAGCGCTGGGTAGGATTGCACCTTCAGTCAGCACACAGATGTGCACCATCCTCCCCGACTCCGAGAGCGAACCAAATGCGCTTTCCGGTGGCCCTTGTGCTGGCCAAACTTTGCTGGCTTAACTGTGCCAGCCTAACTCCAGGTTAGGATTGTCCCGTGTGTGTGTGTGTGTGTGTGTGTGTGTGTGTGTGTGTGTGTGTGTG
>JAJKFI010000051.1:4655323-4705059 GCA_029204185.1 Lerista edwardsae | reverse complement strand
CAAGGAGAGAGAGGTGGAATGTTGGGATGATCTAGAGGGGGTAGCATCTGACGCAAGTCACTTGTGCCAGGCTACGCCCCCTCCTGCTTCTGTCATGCTCTGTCCCTCCCTCCAATCTGCCCAGTGCTCCCATTCCCTGCCCCATACTGTCTGCCCTGATATTGGTGGGCTGTGCATAGGGTGGATAATTCTCAGAGTCTGTGATGGCAGTCTATAAGCATGTAGCTACATGTGCTTCCATAACAGGGTTTGCAGAGTCAATTATTGTATTTGGGCTGACAGTCTCTTTTCTTAAACATCCTACAACACCCATACAATTAGCTGCCTCAGTCCAGGAGGAAAGTCCATTTTATTTTAGAAAGCATGTTTAGAAATTGGTGTGTAATGCAGCCTACTATACATAGTCGCTATAGAGTTTAACCTTTAAGATGCATTGCAAGTCCCAGAATCTGAACAAGTCATTACTTGGCCTGATATGTATGTTGTCCTTTTTCATGGAATTCAGGGTGCAATCCTAACCTGGAGTTAGGCCAGCACAGTTAGGCATGCAAAATTTGGCTGGCCCAAGAGACACTGTAAGTATGTTTGGACTGCTCTCAGAGTCAGAAAGGCCAGCACACAGGCGTGCGCCATCCTCCCTGATTCTGAGTATGGTCCAAACACACTTTACAGTGACCCTTGTGCCTGCCCAACTTTGTTGGCCTAACTGTGGTGGCCTAACTCCAGGTTAGGATTGCACTCTGAGTGAAATGCACAGGATTATCTCACTTTATCCTTGGAACAAACTTTTGAGGCTTGAGGAATATTAAATAAGATGCTATTGCAATAGTTAGAGAGGACATTGTGGGGTAAACTACTTTTCCAGAATATAGACCAGGGAATATATTTGTAGCTTTGAAACAAGATTATTTCATTTTTTTGAACATACATTTATTTCAGCATATGGAACAGAGCATAGAAATTGTATCCATAAAAAGAGCAACAACACTTTTGCTTGTTTCCTCTCCAACAACATTTCTTGCCCTGTTATTGTGCTAGATACAGGAAGTAGTTCAAGAGTAAAGGCTTCTGGAGCCAATGACATGCATCCCACATCTAAGCCTTGGATACATTATCTGTCTTGATAATTTGCGGTACTTTCCCAAAATAGACATAATACAAACTATGGGAAAAGTTTGTTCTCTTATGGAGTCCTCATTTAGATTAAGCCATTATTTTGAAAGACTGGAGAAGTTGACTTAAGCCAGGGAATGTTGCAAATTATCACCACATTTTCAATTTGCTTTCCATGATGGGTTTCCAAGGAGTGTCCTCCTTCCTGAATCTTATTCATGCCAATTCACTGAGCATGAATATGGACCTCCCTTGTTCTGGGGACTCTGCATTGCCATATGAGCATTTTAACACTCATGGGCTTGATCCTGGGACTCCTAATGCCTAGAAATGAATTTTTATCCGTAAGATATGTGACCAAAAAATGGGAGGAGAACCATGGAGAGTAGAAGCCACTGGAAGAGAGGCAGGGCTGTATGGAAGACAAACATCCCTTTGTATCTCTGCAAGAGATTAAAGTCTCTGGAAAAGGAAAAAGAAAATGTTCTCAGTGGTTGTATTAAAAGGGTGGAGTGGAAAAGAACAGCATGGGGTAGGTTTTGTAGCCCGTTAACGTTTCCTTTTAAAGAAGACTGTGAGCGCAATCCTAAACTGGAGTTAGGCCAGCGTAAACTAAGCCTGCAAAGTTTGGCCTGCACAGTGGCCACTGTAAAGCGTTTTTGGACCACTCTCGGAGTCAGGGAGGATGGTGCACATCTGTGTGCTGGCCTCTCTGACTCCGAGAGTAGTCCAAACGTGCTTTACTGTGGCCCTTGTGCTGGCCAAACTTTGCTGGCTTAGCTTATGCTGGCTTAACGGAGTTTAGGATTGCACCCTATGTGTGCTTCGACAGGATTTTAACTCTTCCTAATGCTGGGAGAAAATTATTAATGCCCTTCATTAGGGGTAACAGTTTTTCACTTTGGTATTTACTGCTGAAGCTGTGTTAGCTCCGGGCTCTTTCCTCCTTTTGCAAGGCTCTAAATCAAGTGCGCCTGACAAGGCACTTCATAATAATGCTGTAAAACATATGTGGCTGCAATTATAACCAGGTGCTGTTATTTATGGGCTCTGTATCTCTGCTGCATTGGTTTGTTTACTCTGAGGCACTCCTGTCACAGAGTCCGTCCATGCGGCAAAATCCTCCAGCTTGGCCTACTTTGTCTTTTTGTCAGCCGAGTCATTTTTAAGAAGATCTCCGCAACAGCTTCTTCTGAGCATGTGTCAGATTGGCCTTTCGCTGGTGGGTCTTGGGCTGCGTGTGGGATTAGAGTGAAGGTGGGCTTGCTGCAACGGCAGTGGCTGCAGCATCCCCCTCTTGCTCAGATCAGTGAGATGGCCAAAGCTGGATTTTCCTCTGTCTGAACTGAGGAGATGCAATGCTGCCCAAAAAGGTGCTGCCCATCACCTTTGCTGCCATCACCACCACGGAATAGGCCCTAAGACAGTGATGGCGAACCTTTTGGGCTCGGTATGTCAAAACTTTGGAAAATGCTTAACTTGACTCTGCTGGCGTGTCAATCCCCCTCCCAAACAAAAGAGAACAGTTCTTTATATTCATTTATTTATCAGAAAATACAGTCCAATCATGTGTGGTGCTCTGTATTTTATAAAGAAACATCAAATAATTGCAAAAAATGAAATATGAGTAAAATAAACTCAATTTTTGTCAGGTGCTGGTGAACTTTGGTGTGTCACCCCAGATGCTGTGGTGTGTCACTTTTGACACGTTGGTCAACCATCACTGGTGGTTGGTGGTTTGCCATCACTGCCCTAAGAGGAACTTTGTAGTGTGTGCAGCCATATTTGGTTCACGTCCTCCACCACTTGTGTTCTGTCCATGGTCCCAGCCTCTTCATTGCCCCAAGCAACTCAGGGCGCAATCCTAAACTAAGTTAGGCCAGCATAAGCTAAGCCAGCAAAGTTTGGCCAGCACAAGGGTATGACAAAGTATGTTTGGCCCACTCTTGGAGTCAGAGAGACGTGAGCCATCCTCCCTGACTCCGAGAGTAGTCCAAAAATGCTTTATGGTGGCCCTTGTGCTGGCCAAACTTTGCTGGCTTAGCTTATGCCGGCCTAACTCCAGTTTAGGATTGCCTAACTTTAGTTTAGTGGCCTAACTCCAGGTTAGTGACCTAAGTGCACTCTTAGAGACCCATCACCATTCAGAGAGACAATGCTATTGAGAACAGTCTAATAGGTCAGCAGAAACACTCCTATTTCCATAATCTACAGTGAGTATTATCATCCTGCCTGGAAGAAAACACCAAATCTAGCATGTAACTTACCTTATGGGCTGAGCGGATGACGAATTGGGACAGACCCAACTTGCCCACTTACAGGCCCACCTGCCCACTTACGTGACAGCTGTGAAATGTTGAAATACAAGGCAGCCTTGACAAAGATGTCCCACAATGGAGGCTTTCTCTTTCTTAAGAGACTTCTTTGTTTTCCCTGTAGTTCTTTGGTCAGAACTCCTTAGTGGTGCACAGGCTGAATTCTTATCTGACGACTCCCGGAATGAGAATTTGCTGCAGGTCTAATTCCTGGCTGTGGGTTGCAACCGAAAACAGTGTTGTGATTTTTCTTGAGGTGGTAATGCCAATGATTATACCAGTGATGTCATGACCTTTTTTCGGGGGGGGGGCCGCCCAAAAAAGGAAAAAGATGGAAACAGAAGGAAGGATAGCTACATAGGCAGATAATATATATTACATTTAGCTTTAGATAGAAGAAAGAAGAAGATAGAATTTGATTGGCCATACATGGAATTTCACCGTACACGGAATTTTACTCCGGCCCAAAAGCTCTCTCATATACCTTAAACGAATAAGTAATAATACACCACAAAATATACCATCACAATAACAAGACCCCACTAACTCTAAATTTATCCAAATCAGATCATCAACATACTCTCAAGACCACATATAATCAATGCCACACAATCAGCTATTCAGTTGTAAAACCATAAAAAGGGCTATAAAAAAGCTATAAAACTCTAAAAACAACAAACAGCAATTAATCCCCCTGCCTCTCAAAGCCGAGGCTGCCGTCTAGGCGCCATCTTAGGTGAAAAAAAAAAAACATGCACAGGTATCTAATCTCTCTTCTGTTTCCATCTTTCTCCCCTGCCTCCCTGTAAAAAAATGTTCTCGTGGTGGCTAATGAGAGCAAAATTAAAAATCAATAAAGTAATAGATCATCAGATTAAAACAAAATAAAAATTTGCAGTACACTTGAACACAGAATAAAAAAACGGGAGCAGTAGAAAGCCATCTCTAAAGGTAGTGCCCTACAGAGCCTGCTGAAAGAGGCAGGTCTCAGCTGCCCACTAAGGGCCCAATCCTGTCTAACTTTCCAGCGCTGATGCAGCCCGTGCCAACAGGGCATGGGCTTCATCCTGCAGTGGGGGAGAAGTCATGGTGGCCTCCTCAAGGTGGGGGAATGTTTGGTGCTGGAGGTCTCCTTGGGGTAAGCGGATATTGGTCACCTTGCCCCAGGGGGTCAGCCCCAGCAGCCTCAATGGGTCAACCTGGACCTGTGCCAGCAATATTGCTGATGCAAATCAGAGTTGAACTGTATAGTTGGACCAGGATTGGGGGGGGGAAGGGATAGGATATGTCACACTGGTAATTTCACCCCTCCCAGGCCTGATCTGCCCATCCTTCTCCCCCAGCATCACCCTCCCTCACCCTGTTCCATCCTCCCTCCACCCCTGTGGACCAGATGTATCGGGTCCAGTGTGCATCCTTCTCTTCACCAGCAGATTTTGGTCTTCCTGCTGGCGCAACACCTAGAAGCGCAGTTGCAGAGAACTGTACTGTGCTTTTGCGTTAGTGCACGTTGGTGGAATGTGTGTTCTGCCAGCATGCTGGCTCAATAGGATTGGGTTGTCAGATGATTAAAGAACACTCTCCAGAGCTTTATAAGCCATAGATTTAAAAACAACATTGCAGTCAGGAAGTATGGGCCCAGTGTTCACTGTCTCTTTCCCCAGAACTGAGTTGTGGAAGGCTGGTTATTTTATATTCTTAAGAAAGATTTGGTTGCGCAAGCAGGATTTATAACAACTTCTAAAGCACTAGTTTAAATTCATGCAAGCTTGGGGGCAGTTGCTTGCTGAATACCTTTTCATGCAAGCTTAGATGATAAGCTTAGGTCTTCCTATATCATGAAATGGGTCAGAAGCCTGTAATTAGCAAATTAGATTTGTTTAAAAGGACATTACAGGTGATGATGAAGGACTAGTACAGTGATGGCAAACCTTTTGGGCTCGGTGTGTCAAAACTTTGGAAACCGCTAACTTGATTCTGCTGGCGTGTCAGTCCCCCTCCCAAACAAGACAAACAGTCCTGTATATTCATTTATTTAAGCAAAAAATATAGTCCAGTCATGTGTGGTGCTATGTATTCTATAAAGAAACATCAAATAATTACAAAAACAAACAAAACAAACTCAGTTTTTGTCAGGTATTGGTAAATGCTGGTGTGTCACCCCAAACGTTGTGGTGTGTCAGTGTTGACACGCGTGTCATAGGTTTGCCATAACTGTACTAGTATGTACTGACATGAAGGTTTGTGTGTAGGGAAAGCAAACAGACTGCTTCAGTCAATGCCAAGGCTACAAGCTTATCATTTCTTTATTGTAGTCAAGTTGTAGCCTTCCCCTTGCCAAGGGCTCAAGGTGGGTAATGATATGCTAGTTAGTGTTAAACCTCAATCACGGTAATAAAATCCTCATCTTCTCCTGCTTTTGGCCACCAAAATACAGTTTTCATAAAAATCCCACTTCTAGCTGGTGCTTAGGTTTTGGTGAATGCACAGAGGGAGGGAATTGCACAGGCCAGAGTTAGCTACCAAAAAGTCCTTTTGCATTTCCAAACTGGCACATTGATATTAAGAGTGTTCCTGGTCAGACTTAAGAGTTCAGGATGGAAGATAGCCAACCCTGTGTTCTAACTGCCCATTGAGCATTGGAGCATTCGCGCCAAAGAATCAAGAAAGGAGCTAATGTAGACTGATTTTGTGCACATGAACGTAACATGGGGGAAATGCGGAATATAGTGGGCCTTGGCATAGCTGTTACGTTTGCTGCATGGCCTTGTTGCTAGCTCTGTTCTTAACCTCCTACAATTGGTTTTTGTACAAAGCCTAAATTATAAAGTAGTTTGGATTCTAAAAGGTAGCACCGACATGATACTTCATTGAAATAACCTATGTAGATTACTCCTTTTGTTCAAGAAGATGAATAGCATTAGTGCTGAAGGTTTATTGCAAGGTTTTGATACCTTTTGCAAAACATTTTGAAAGCTACTGATGAAAAACACTATATAATGCCATTTAGTACTTTAAAAAAACCCAACAAAACCTCTACCTTTTATTCTTTGGCCCCAAATTTAGCTCCTTCTGTCAGAACCACTTTAGCTTTGTGGTGTAAACAAATGACAAACCATTATTCAAGGCTATTAAGATGGAAAGGCTATCCAAATTGCCACAGCTTTAAAAGTGGCCACAGATGGAATTCTTGTATTCTAAAAAACGGCCTGTGGCAAATTAATAGGAGCTCTCTTTGGTCCGCCCGCGATGTTTGGCAAATGCTTTCTAAACCGTGCAGATTTAATGAGAGCTTTCAGTATTTGACAATAAGCAAAATGACCAAGAGATTTTCTGTTGTGATGAGCCGAGACGCGAACCAGCCAACTATGCCCCGTGTGGGGCGAATCTTTCAAGGTTTGAAAAACAATGCGCGGCTGTTGGCAGAACATTGGGAAGGAATTAAAGATGTGCCAAGACAGAGTAGAGCAATTTCAAGCCACTTGGCTGCTGTTCCTGTGCCTGCTGTTTTGAGTCCTTTATACGGCTTCTTTAATGTACGGCACTTGATAGTCGGTACATCATTTCTCCTCTTCATGCTTGACTAGTGGAGGGCGTCAGCTCATTCGGTTCCCCGCCTGCCTATCACATTAGTAAGAGCAGTTGTAGGACCCGTATCAATGCTGTCTGCTTCCCTGTGTTTCTCATCCACGTTGCTCGGTTCCAACCGCATAGAAAGCCCTCATCACATGGCCATTTCCCACACCAGCTTCTCTGCCTCAGAAGTCTGGCGATCCGGTTGCAATTAACAATATGATCTGGACTCCCCACATGACTGGAGCATCTAAATGTTACCAGAGCTGGTTTTTAAATAGTTCCCAATTTGTCTCAGTCATGCAATCTGCATTATTCTGTCCAAGGGAAGAATTGGAATTCATTTTTCACAGTACAGCCAAACGTCTCTGCTTAGCTGTCAGGGTTATCAGTCACGGAATACTGTGAAGCGTGATCTTCGGGGGGCTGTGCTTCCTAGGGCACTGCAGCCTTGGGCAGCCATAGGTCTCCTTTAGCCCAAGTAGCTTTACTGTTCCTTGCCTACTGCTCCTTGCCTACTCCAACAAAAGGCGCTTAATGCCAGAGGCATATAAAGGGTGCCGCAAGGGGAGGCAGGCGCAACAGCTGAGTGCTTTTTCACCCCTCTCCCTCCCTCGCATCTGGTATGCGCCTAAATGGAGCGATTCTGGATGCGGCTGGGCGAGGCAGCGATGCTAGGGTCGTGATGATGTCACCCTGCCCCCAGCACGATTGGAGCCTGTTTTGGCTCTGCTTGCTGTATGCAGCATGGATGTTGCTGTTCCTCCTCTTCCTGCTCCGTCTCCGGACTCTGAGATCCTTGCCTTGACCCCTTCAGTTCTGCTACCTGCCTTACCTGCCTGGAGTCCACTTTGGAGGCTGAACTCACTGCCATACGTTTATCAGTTTGCCTCTCCAGTGTATGGTTTTGCCTCAGGACACAATACTAACCAACCTTCCAGCACTGGAACACATTCCCTTACCTTGAGGATGCCCCTGTGACTACTGTTCTGCTTGCAGCATGCAGTATGCAGCACATGTCCCATTGGCACTGCTGTGTCAGTGCTGGCAAGTTGGTTAGGATTGTGCCCTCAGTCACATAATACAGGCTGCAATCCTATTCACACTTATGTGGGAGTAATTATGTTAACTATAGAATATTATAGTATTAACTATAATGGGACTTAAAGAGTCTCATTGCACAGGACTCCAATGCATAGGAATGCATAGGATTGGGCTCATAGTGAGTTTACTGGAGAAGGTCCAACTGTGCCAAAATCTGTATCCTTCTGCTATCTCACTGAGGCTGCAATCCTATGCACAGTTTCCTGGGAGTAAGCCTCATTTAATACAATGAGGGCACAATCCTAACCTGGAGTTAAGCTGGTACAAGTTAGGTGCCAGCAAAGTTTGACCGGCACAAGGATCACGGTAAAGTATGTTTGGACCACTCACGGAGTCTGAGAGGCCAGCACACAGACATGCGCCATCCTTCCTGACTCTGAGAGTGGTCCAAACGCGCTTTATGGTGGTCCTTGTGCTGGCCAAACTTTGCTGGCCTAACTGTGCCGACCTAACTCCAGGTTAGGATTGAGCTCTGGGGCACTTCTGACATGTATAGGATTGTGCTGTGAGAGGGCCAAGGCCCCTTGGAGGGGCTACCTGAGGTCTCCCTGCTGCTTACTGTCTTTCTAGTGCTGTTCCTGTCCATGGGTACAGGATAGGTCCCTGTCCGGAGGGGCTTACATTCAATATCAATGCAAGGGAAACAGAGGAAAGGTAGAGAAAGGGAAAGTAGGGGTAAAAATGGGAAGAATATGAACGTAGTCACTTACAGGTTCTTGGGCTGTATTGAGGTTTTTAAAAAAACTTGAAGTTTTAAATGGCACGGTCTACATAGGAGGCCATTTCTAACGTGATATGGGAATATACAAGTGCAGAAATTCGTAACTGTTTTGTTTCAGAAATCTTTTTTTCCTCACTTGCCTTAGTTGCATCAGTGTGTTTTCCATATACACTGTTGAACATTCTCAGGAAATTGAACCCTCCCTGACTTGGGACCAGCATTCCTACCTGTTGAGTTTTGTCTTTCTCTTTGCAGGTTTCTAACGTATTCCTACCTCCTGGCCTTCAACGCCTGGCTCCTTCTGGCTCCAGTTACTCTGTGCTATGACTGGCAGGTTGGGAGCATCCCGTTGGTGGAGTCCATCTGGGATGTGAGGAATTTTGCCACTGTTCTCATGGCAACGGTGGTGCTGTTGCTGGCTCTACATTGTATAGTAGCGTTTAAGGTAAATGCATTTTTCTTCACGTTTGTGTGCGTGTGTGTGGACAGATGTTGTGGAGAGAATTCTGTACTGAATGCTCCAGGCCAGTGGTGACCCTAGGATATTGGACACCCAGAGCAGGCCACTCAAAACCAGGGGTAGACTTGGTTTCTGCCTCAAGATCCCCCAGTGGAGGCCAGATCTACTCGTTGCCTTACTCAAAGGGTAGATGCACCACTGAAATGGCTGGTAGACCTGGCCTCCACCTGGGGACGGGACCCTGGGGTGGAGGTATACACTTCACTTCAGGTGGCTGCTCAAACTGAAGGGTAGACCTGTCCTCCATCTAGAGATTCACTTGTGGCGGTTTTGTGGCGGATTCACCTGAGATTCACCAGGTCAAGAAACGCAAGTGTACGTGTAGTCGTACCAAGTAGCTGTTTGAGATGTTGCACACTTCTGCTCTGAGAACAAAAGAGGTGTTTGTTCCTAGAGTTGTTGTTTTTTCTTCTAAAACAGTGCACAAATCCCAGATGACAATTGTCAACCTGGAAATGGAAAAAAAAAAGTCAGTTGTATTTCTTGCTCCGAGTGCTTGACAATGGTTGTGCCACTTCTGGACAAGTGGGTGATTAAAAAGCCCCAGACAAAATACTATGTTCTCTCCCTTAACCCATGTCTCTTGTTCTGTGGGCCTAGCCTGGATACTGTAGAAACACACTAGGGTAGATATTTTTTAAAATGTGAGCAGAGGAAATTAGCCACTAGTGCATTCCTGAAGGGATTCTGCTAGAATTGACACTCTGCAATAGGTTTGTTCTATAGCAGTTCATATGGCTCTGCTTGGTCAACAAATTGTGCAAGTGAAACACCATCTTTGGAGCGTGTTGCTTTTTCTGCACAGTGTTCTCATGCAGTGTTCTTCAACCTGGGGGTCGGGACCCCAATGGGTCACAGCAACCTTTCAAAGCCTGTGCAAGAGAAGGGATGGATCCAGTTGAGATCCATGGGACTGCCTGATGAAAACTGAGTTCTTGATTTAATCCTTCACAGCCTCTTCTCACTATCTTGCCCACAGTTCCTAAGGCCAGCCCTTCTGAGGGCTCCTACCTCACAGGATTGTTGTAAAGACACATTTGGTAGGGGAAAATGGGGCAGGTGGTGGATGGCAAAGGGGGCAGATCAGGTCCCAGGATGGGGGTCTCCAGCCGCATACTTCAGTTATTTATCCATTTATTGGGGTCAAGGCACAAAGAAGGTTGAAGACCACTGTTCTAGTTCAAGGAATAAAACAACCTCTCTGTGAGCAGAAAATGCCATCCACAAATAAAAAGGTTTTGGCTTCAACCCACCGATTAGAAATTGGATTGGCATTTTTCTCACATTATCATTTTTTCATTGAAGGAAACAAGTATGGTTAGTGTCATTATGAGATTTGGCTTGGAAGAACAATCAGTGTGCAACTTTACGTGGTGTTTAAACTCAATGTGCATGATTGCCGTAAGTCATCCAGAGCCTTCAGGACTCAAGAGTGGCTGTACATGCATGTGAATAAGAGTGCAGTCCTTGCCTGGAGTTAGGCTGGCACAGTTAGGCTGGCAAAGTTTGGCTGGCACAAGGGGCATCATAAAGTCCTCAGAGTCAGGGAGGATGGCACACATCAGTGTGCTGGCCTCTCTGGCTCCGAGAATGGTCCAGACACTTTATGGTGCCCCTAGTGCCAGGCAAAATTTGCTGCCCTAACTGTGCCAGCCTAACTCCAGGTTAGGATTGTTTCCTGAAACTTAAAACCAGCACAGAGTGAAGAAGGAACAGTTCAGCATTGCTGATTTTGTTTTCAGAGGTGCTGGGTCTGCATATGGGCCCTTGCATAGAGACACACATTACATGGACTATAATTACGGCATATGACTGCAGGATTGATGCTTTTGTCGCCATTGGATTTTTAAATGAGGCTAATTTGTTGTTGACGCTTGTGATTTGGGTAATTGCCCTGTTGGAATGCATGCACAGTGCTGATAAAGGGCATTTAGACTAAGAAGGTTGATGCTTTGGTTTTCTTCGCTGACTGTTTTTATATTTATAACCTAGGACAAACATAAGCGGATGGCTTTGCAGCTCTCTCATTTAGTTGTGCTTACACTATGCTTGGAAGAGGGCCAAGTGCCATTTCACTGGAGAGAGTGTTGCATGGAGCGTTGTGCAGAATGCCGGAGAAGGTCTCCAGTTCTACTTGTTTGCTTGTTTCAGGAAATTAGCAGTGCTTTGGCTTGCCCTGAGTTCCTCTGATGTATCCTTACTGGTAACGTTGCAAGTTTCATTTCCCGAGACCCGGCATAGCCACTGTAATTAAACCTGTTCCCCGAAGTGCTCCTATTTCCTGCGCGTCCTTGCCAGAGGAGAGGTCTGGGAGGAGCAAAGCACACTTCTGGAGTGGCTGTTCCTCCTCCTTTTCTTTTAAATATTGTCTGTATGTGTAATAGCCTGAATGGAGAACTTTTAGTTGATCTAATGCCTGCTTTTTAACTAATTAAGGGCACAGTCCTAACCAACTTTCCAACACTGGGATAAGGGCAATGCATCTCCCAGGTAAGGGAACAAACATTCCCTTACCTTGAGGAGGGCTCCATGACTGCCACCCTCAACTGCAGGATGCAGCACATGCCCCATTGGCACAGCTATGTCAGTGCTGGAAAGTGGGTTAGGATTGCATCCTAATTCATTAACAGTGCAATCCTATGGATGTCTGTTCTATTCTGTTCTCGAGTGTCTGTTCTATTTATGTCAATGGAGTTTCAGGTAGGGGTGTGTGTGTGTGTGTGTGTGTGTGTGTGTGTGTGTGTGTGTGTGTGTAGGATTGCATCCAAAGTAACTGATTACAAAAAATAGTAAAATTGTCAGGGACATTTGATCCACACTCACCTAACGCAGAGCTGATACCACTTAGACGCACTTCCTTCCTTTGGATCATGAAAAGACTTGCTTCTGTCCCGGGGAAGAGGGCAAGGAGTTGCTGCACTGGGCTTCTCACTCTCTGCCCAAGCACAATGAAAAGGTCCTGTCCTCCAGCATGAACAGCAGAATGAGGTGGTAGTGTTCTGAGGTGGGAGAAGAGACTATGCCACTGCCACAGGGAAGTGCACTGAATTGCTCTACATTTATTCCCTAGCTTTTGTATTGATTTTTTTTTGTATATGCCATTCCTCTGCCCCCTGTGGGCTGTGAAGCTGCATTAAACTGCAATTTTTTATGTTCCAGTATGTTAAAAAAAAAAAAAAGCTACCCCAAAGCAATACAAGTATAACATGTCAGAGGGGTGGAAATCAATAGAAATAGAAATCAATCAATCAAAATAATACTTGGAAGCAAGTATCACTAAGAGTGCAATGCTAACCTGGAGTTAGGCTGGCTCAGTTAGACCAGCAAAGTTTGGCCGGCACGAGGGCCACTGTAAAGTGCGTTTGGATGACTCTCGGAGTCAGGGAGGATGGCGCTCATCTGTGTGCTGGCCTCTCTGACTCATGGAGTGGTCCAAACTTACTTTATGGTGTCCCGTGTGCCGGCCAAACTTTTGCTGGCATAACTATGCTGGCCTAACTCCAGGTTAGGATTGTGCCCTGAGTTTAGTAGGGCGGACTTTACCTTTCACGTTTATGAAGGGTGCCATTGTCTTCAGACATGTATGTACACTCTTCTCATTACAACAAACTTGAAACTTCCTAGCAGTTGTGTGAAGTACCTAGAATTGCTCTGACTGTAAATTCAGCTATGAAGAGATAACAAGCTGCAGCTGAGTTGGGACTTTAATTAAACAGGCGTCTAAAAGTGCCATGAGGAATGGCAGATACAATATCTGAAACAATTTTCCTTCAGGCCTCCTGGATAACTCCTTACTCTCCAGCATGTCATAATTATCTTCGGGGCACTCAGTCATTTCACCTTCTTGGCTTGCCAGGTAGTGTTTTCTCTGACTTCTGCTCATGAACTCTTTTGAGCGTCAAAGACAGAAGTTTGGCTTTGCAGCTCATTTCATCTCAATCTGTAGCTGTGCATTTTACTCCCAGGAGCAGTAAGGTGCTGAGCTCAACCTCCCTGCATTGTCTGTTCCTTTTTCTGTCAGTTCTGCAGAATAAGGGAAGAGTGCAGAACTGACCCTCGGGTCACTCTGTAATCTCCCTACCTCAAATGCTTTAAATATTTTTCAGAGTTAAGGAATTTACTTAAGATTTCTATACCACCTTTCCCTAGGCTAGAAGCCTGGCGCTCAAGGCAATTTACAATTAGATTAAAGCATGCATAATTTAAATTTAGGGACATGGTGGCGCTGCAGGTTAAACCGTTGCTACTGGGCTTTCTGGCTGGAAGGTTGGGAGTTCGAGACCACATGGCGGAGTGAGTTCCTGTCACTTGTCCCAGCTCCTGCCAACCTAGCAGTTCAAAAGCATCTAAAAAAGGTCAGTAGATAAATAGGGACCACTTCAGTGGTAAGGTAACGGCATTCCATGCGCTACGGCATACAGTCATGCTAGCCACATGACCATGGAAGCTTGTTCTTGGACAAACGCCGGCTCTACAGGCTTAGAAATGTAGATGAGCACCACCCCCTACAGTCAGTCACGACTAGACCATTCGGTCATGGGGAAACCTTTTCCTTTAATTTAAATTTCCCTGAAAGTGTTTTTTGTTTCTGGGGTTTTCATTATGACACCCAGCTCTCTTCTTTTTGTCAGATCCAGGTGTTGCAGTTGCTTCCCTGAATGTGTTTTGGGAATCAGTAATGGGGCTGGAGGAGACATTTATCCAAATAGCAAGTCAGGAATGGGTTAACTGATGACAGCTGGGAACTTGGAGAAATGTCTGATTAGAGTGTCCCACTTTGGTCTCTACAAGGTGACACAAGTGCATTTCTTACCAAGAATGTTTATAGGCAGCCCAATCCTGAGCAGCCCAGCTGCTGTAGGAGCAGTGGTAGCAAAATGGCTACAACTCCATCCTCTGGTAGCTATGGCAGCAGAGGCAGTCTCCTTGCAGGAAGGGAATGTTCGTCCCCTTCCCCCAGGGAAAGCCCCGACCCTTGCAATGGGGCTACTCAAACCTCTGTTGGCTATTTTGGTGGCAGAGACTGGAGCGGCCCCATGTCAAGCTTGGACACCAGACGAGGGGGTTCAGGATGTGGCGGGAATGCCTGGTCCGCTCCTCCCCCTGCAAAGTTCTGCCCTTCCCCACACCTTCCCCCGTCCCCCCAAACCTCTCTGAGGTTACCACTGGGGCCTCCTTGGGGTAAGGGAGCATTGGGGAGTACAGCTCGCACAACCCTTCTTTCTTTTTGCTCTCCCCGAACAATATTGTTTTCACATGTCAGTGACATTGTGGGGTGAGCCAGCTTGTTTATTGGCTGCTCACGTCTTGCTCTCTAGAAACCGCCTTCATTTTCATAAAAGACCAATTTTGAATAAATCCTCCCTTGACTTTCCTGAGGGCCTATTCTATTTCCTGGCACTTCCGCTGAGGTCCGCTGTTGATGGTTTTTAGTGCTTCAAGAATGAGGTTTTCTATGTCTGTTGTATTAGCGTGTGCTTCGGGAAGAGAGCAATATGTCAAAAGGCCATGGCTGGTTAAAAGGAGGTCCCTGTCCAGTGGTGTCATTCAAATGATTTAGGAACAGGAACTCACTTTTGTTTGGCACTTGTCGGGAACCCGGAACCAGCCACGGAGCCCGTTAGGATCCAGAACGCCCGTTCTGGTCCGTTCCCCCTGAATGACATCACTGTCCCTGTCCCTTGTGCATTTCCCCCACCACCACCACCCGCCAAAACTATGTGCTTGTCTTGTTGGCTGACTTGTAGGTGCACAGGAAACACTAAGCAGATTCACCAAGTTGCCGAGGGAGCTGCAAATAGTGGGGTCTCAGACTATAATTTCACATTGATGGGCTCACACAATAGCATTAGTCCCTGTCAGCACAATCCTAACCTGTGCTGGAAAAGGCTGGCCGACTGGCCTGTGCTGTATCCAGTGCAGGTTTGTGGCCTCTGGAGCTCATCGCAGGGCAAGGGCAGTGTCCCCTTACATTGGGATAAGCCTCAGCCTCCCCAGTGGGGAGGCACAAGTCTGAGTATGCCGCGGTGACCTGAATCACGGCTGTGTGGCCCGGGGACAGGGGTTTGGATGCAGCCACATCCAAGCTGTATCCTCCCTCCCCAGGCTGCCCCGCTGTGTTTGTCTTTGCAAGCTATTGGGTTTCCTACCTACGTAATAAAAAATTATCCATCCAATTGCTCAGATGTTTTCTCTTCCCTTAAAAATGGTCTGTACACTACAAGCCAAATGAGACTGGGTAATGTTAGGGAAACCGTAGAGAAAGGAACAGGCAGCACAATTGAAGCTCTGGTCAACTGTTAGATGGGACGGGCATTCATTTTTGGAATGAATGGAAATTGAACTGAATTAGACCTATTCAGTTTGTTTTCTATGCATTCTGAAAAATTATTCTGGTGTTGGACAAGCGGGCACAAGTGAGGCTCACTTTTATTACTCTTTTCATATATATATATTTTTAAAAAACCTTTATTTGGCTTTTGGCCCCGTTGGGTTGGCGGTTTTCAAAGTGGCCATACATAGCTGCCTGCTGGGTGGGAGGTCCATATTCAATACCCATAAACATGGTTCCAGAAAATGTGGACTCTGTGTGTGTGTGTGTGTGTGTGTGTGTGTGTGTGTGTGAGAATGCCTTTATATGCGAGAATTGAATGAAACTGGCATGTGCAAATAGTGTGGGTAGTTATGTGTGTGAATGGAGGAGTTTGTGTGTGAATGGGAGGAGTTTGTGATTGTATAAAGAGGGCCCTTCTTCTGGAAGGCTGTTTCACAGGCCAGGTGCCCAGAATGTTGATATCACAAATCAAAAGTACATAAAGCAGAACCCCAGTTCTGAATATGAAAGGAACTGGGAGGTCCACTGAAAGATACTGTATGTCAATATTGTACGCCTTTGACATGTCTATACATAAGTCTTCACGCATCTGTAAAATTTACGGTGCGCATCTGATTACATCATATTGGCATGCTTGAAGAATTTGGTATATTGGAGTGAAAAGAAGCGATAAAAGGTCAAATACTTTTTTTTTCTGTCCTAGAGCCAATTGATCTTGTTGGTCTCCTGTCTGAAAACATCTGTATGCGGTTGCTTTATGTATTTTGCTCAGTAAAAATCTTGAAGTAGTTAGGGTTTGTAGGGATTAAGGTGGGGATTAAAGTGGGTAAAATCAAGCCAATTCATTGTGGAGCTGCTAGGAACAAAACAAAACCAAAACCCCTCTAAGAATGAAGAGTAAGCTCTGATTAATAAGCGCACAGTCACATGGGTGTCCTAAAGTGGAAGGAAAACTGATGAAAGATCACGGAAGCAAAATGTTCCGAAGTGTGAACGTGGCACGTCTGTCTTGCCTTTGGATCACTTGGAATTAATACAGGGAAGTTGTCTGGTACTCAGTAAGACTGAAGGCTCATCTGTCCCGATATTGGCAACGATAGCTGGCAATAGAAAACTCAAATTGCCTGCATATGTCTTGCCCCTGAAAATTTGAGATCCTTTTTTGTTTCAACCAAGATGCCAGGAGTGGAGCTTGGGGATCTTGCAGGGATCAGTCAGATTGGTCACTGTGGAAGGACGTACACCTATCAGAGAGCCCACTTGACCAGGTTGACCCCTGAATCCTCAAGGCAAATGCCCAGTGCACCATTAAGGGGTAGGGAGTTGCCATGAGGAGGCTCATTGCAGGACTATGCCCCAGGGCCTGTGAACTGAACTTCCCACCCTACTGGGTCCCAGCTGTGACTAGGTTGGGAGAGAGACTAAGGCTGCAATCCTATCCACACTTCCCTGGGAGTAAGACCCATTGATTATAATGGGACTTACTACTTGGTAGATATGCATAGGGTTGGGCGCTTAATAATGAGCCAGGACTCTGTGCCAGGATAGTGCAGTGCCACTGCAGTTGCCCTGCCTGGTGATCTGTCCCTGGCAGGGAAGGTGAAAAGAAGGGCATTTGGCAAAGTGTAGGGCTAGTGCAGTGGTGAGGCTGGTTGGTGCTGAAGAGAAAGGAGAGGGGACAGGCCCAGTGGAACGGGTGGAAATGGACAGCAGTCAGGGGTCGCAGCAGGAACCAAGCCTGCCTGGCTAGAGAAGAGGCAGCTGACAACAAAGGAACCATATTGAAAGAGGGGAAGGCTGAGGGCAGAGCCAAGAGGCTCCCCAAGCTAACCAGACACGTGTGGCTACAATACAGATATTGCGTGCGCTCTGCTCGCCCCCATAGACCTTTCCTATGACCAGAAAAGATAAGGTGAGAATTGAGAGGGAAAGGAATAAGCACCCAGTGAAGGAGGAGGCCCTGTAGAAGGAAGATGGGCGGTTTCTGTTCGTTCTTTGTCTAGTGCTAAAATCTAATAAGGGATTGTATCAATTAGCACCAAATCCATCTAGGCCATCTCTGTGAAGTTTTTCTGGCCCCTATGATTTGGACTTGCCCTTGAGGAGATGAGCACCCCCCCACACACACACACAGTCTGATGCCAACAACTGGAATATCTGCCATGCAAAATATTTTGTGTGAATGCACATTCAGGCGTGCATTTAAGGTGCCTTGTGCTAAAGCCACTGAAGAGGCGTTATTTCTGAAAGCTGGAGCACTGTAAAATGCTCCAGTGCGCTATAGACTGAAAAGTGGCCATAAAATAACACTGTGGTTCTGGCCTCTCAGTGTTTCCTTGTCACATCTGCTTAGTTTTACTGGGCATTAAATATGAATGTTTGTTGCCATGGGTGGAATGGAGGTCTCTGAAGAAAACCAAGAAACGATTGTTCATAAGGAACTGCTGGGCAAAGGACCAATTTCAACAGGGAGGTATAGTCTCTTGGATTCATGTTAAGATCTTCTCTAGCTGTGATCATTAAGCATCTGATTGTACTTGGCTAAATGTTCTAGCCCAGTTCTGGTGATGCCAATTACATTTCTTCTCTCAGTATCTTTTACACACTGTTGTAGCATACTATGTGATCTTATTTCCTGGACCTCAGTCTTTTTTTGGTATATTAAAGGCAGAAGAAAACACTGGATTGCCTGAATGATCTCCTTCACTCTTTATATGAGCACAGAAAGGGCATGCCTGTCCTGTTTCTGATACCCCAAATGTCTATATGTGGGCATAACATTTGACCAGAATGCAGGTGTGTGCAAGTCAACACATCTATGCCTAAATCATGTGGTCAATCTGCACCTCTGCAAACCTCCGCAATCTGGGAATTGCCCTCACAATTTTGGCCTATCAACACTGGATTTTACACACACAGGTGCTATTTGAATGTTATACCCTTGTGTTGATTATTGGGGGGGGAGGGGCTTGGTACTGAAGGCAAGATAGATGTACCCTCATTTCTCCACTGTAGGAATGATAGGGATGACAATTGTCCAAATAGATAAATGCCAGTAGATAAATAGGCACCACTTCGGTGAGAAGGTAACGGTGTTCTGTGCGCCTTGGCGTATAGTCATGCTGGCCACATGACCATGGAAGCTCGACCTTGGACAAATGCCAACTCTTCGGCTTAGAAATGGAGATGAGCACCGCTCCCTACAGTCGGTCATGACCAGACCATTCAGTCATGGGGAAACCTTTACGTTTATTTAATAGGTATTAAATAGCTGTACTACTTTTGAATAAGCTTTGAAAAAGTTCCTTTGTCTTTTCTTCTCCAGAGCTGTTCACAAACATTCAATAGGAGGTGAACAATGGCTGGATTTTTCAGCAATAATACATCACCAAACTACCACTAATCTTAATAATCAATTAATAAGGTTGTGGGTTTGTCATGTCCTCTGTTTTTCTTTAAAAGCTCAAATGACTCTAATTCTGTGCTATTTTATATGGTAAAATATAAAGTTTTCTTTAGAGCTTGATTCACGAGATTAGTTTATTTGGTCAATGGTATTGTTGCTTATTTAATCACTTCCGTATCCTGTCTACATGCCGGATAACTCTTTTTAAAAGGAACTGTAAAATTCACTGTGGCTTTCAGATTCCTTGAATATTTTTTGTTTTCACTGAAATGATGCATAAAATTACATTGTATGACCTTTTAAGCAAGCACAATAAATAGCTTTTGTATAAACAGCATTGGTTAGTTCAACTAGATCTTTTTGAAATGGCAACAGATTATATCCTAAAACAACCATTTCAACCCCCCGATATATAAAGTAGATATTTGCACAGATAGACTGGGTGCTAAAGTGAGTAGAAAGGAAAGTAGTGAGTTCTTGCTTGCCAGGATGCACCCAAATTATGCAAGATGTACTCCAGGACTGCACAGACTTTTTTCCTGTCTTTTGTCTTTTCTATTGCAATACTGAATGAGGAAAGAGTGTTTATGTTAATCTGATGTGTCATCTTACGGAACATTTTCCTTTCCAATAAAAAAACTTGATAGCTTCTGCAACATGAGCTGAATGGACATCTGTGGATGAGGCATTTTTGTGGAGTGGAGGCAGTGCCACGCTTAGATCTGAAAGGCTTATTTTCCAGCCTCAGCTTAGCCAAGAACGTGCTGGGTGGTCTTGGGCAAATCCTTATTCTTCTGTCTCATTTTGTCTATCTGTAAAATCTAAAAAGGGAGACATGGTGGCGCAGCAGGTTAAGCTGCCGCTGCTGCTGAGCTTTCTGACCGGAAGAGTGGGAATTCAAGACTGCGTAACGGAGTGAGCTCCTGTTGCTTGTCCCAGCTCCTGCCAACCTAGCAGTTCGAAAGCACCTAAAATGCCAGTAGATAAATAGGGACCACTTCAGTGGAAAGGTAATGGCGTTCCGTGCACCTCGGCGTATAGTCATGCTGGCCACATGACCACGGAAGCTTATCCTCAGACAAACGCTGGCTCTACAGGCTTAGAAACAGAGATGAGCACCGCTCTCTAGAGTCGGTCACGACTAGACCATTCGGTCATGAGGAAACCTTTACCTTTTTAAAATCTAAAAAACCTCACAGGCTGGCACAACCATGCTTAAGGAAGTATAAATAGGATAGTTCCTTTTTAAATTATCTCCCTGAGAGGAGATACCTGGCCACGACAACTAAGTCCTGGTGGCCAGATACCTTCCTAGTGATGCTGGTGAAGTTCTCCCAAGCCAGGCATAGAAATGAACTTCAGGGACACATTAAGAGCCCCCTAATTTTTTGGCTCAGATGAAAATCTCTTCTCAAAATAAAACCTGAGAAGACTTGCTGGCTTACCTTATCTCTGATTGCCCCCTGAGCAATGGCATTGCATTACATTAATGAGAGGGAGAATTCAGATTTAGTTGCAGGGACTAAAATTGAGGCCCCAAACCTAACCACCCCACCAATGCAGATGCAGCCATGCCAAAAAGGTGATCCAAAAAGAGGGTGACCCCAAAATAGGTTATGTTAATTTGGTGGTGTATATCTGAGGAGGCCAAAGCGGTGGAGAGGTTTTCAAAAGAAGGGATAAATCTGACGTGCACCGTTGCCACTGGATCCACCCTTCCCCCACTTTCCCAGTTCCTCCCACGGAATGCCCTGATCCTCCACCCATGGCCTGCCCCCCACTGCTGGTACTGAGGTATCCCTGAAGGCTGTCCTTTTAAGGGCCTTGAAGGCGTATGAAGATAAATGGAGGGAAATGTATAATGCGGAGGCTTATAATGGGTACCCCCTGTATGGGGATAGCACTATTGACCTTGTCTTTCATGGTTGCTGTAACTCCATGCTACAACTTCATGCTGTAATGTACATGAAACATGTTGAAATTGCAAGGAACACCATATAAATGCAATGTAACATTATTGTTGCCCAAAGCATGTGGTGGAAGCACCATTAAAATAATGAATGTTCCCACATACCAGGTATGTGAAAAAGTTATGGATTTTGGTTCACTAGAGCTGGATCTGTGATCTTGCCTGAACTTGGCAGTCTTTTCACTTCTATGTCTCTGTTGTTTTGTTGCAGAAAATGGAACACAGAGAAGTTCTAGTTGGCCTGTTGTTCCTGATTTTTCCCTTCGTGCCAGCTAGCAACCTCTTCTTCAGGGTGGGATTTGTGGTGGCAGAACGCGTCCTGTATATGCCTAGGTAACTTTCATGCATTTAATTCTATTACAATGAGACCTTTAATTCTCATTTGTTAGAAAAGTTTCATCCTGTCCCTTTTTGATTCCCGCAAGTAAATATTCATAGGTCTTTGGAACTGCTGCTTCAAAAATTCTCTAAGATAAGTCAAGGAACATCAGCCGCAACAATAATGCATAGGATTCTTGAATAAGCAGCTTGCATGGATTCTGTATAATGCTATTCGTACATTATTTCTTTGCTAATGTTCATGGCCGACTTCTCACCAAACCCTAGAGAAAACCTGCATGAATAGAATTTGTACCTTTTGAAAGGTTTTACTGAAAGAGGTATTGTGTTAACAGTAATGTTCAAATGGCATGGTAGCATTTTAACACCCTGAACCTAAGAGATTCAATGCCCTGTCCTAAGAGAATGAACCTACATGAGTTGGTAATCAAGTTAGGGCCTGATCCTATTGGGCGGTTTAGCTGCAACTAGGTTAAAAAAACCTAGTCTGTTTCCTGGTTTGATTTTTACTCATACGTTTTCAGTGGTTAGTGGGAATAGAAAATATTTGATAGCATTATTTAGTTCAGCGTGAAGAAGAATTGAAGGACAAGTGGCAAATTTTACATTGTGCTATTCATATTGAATAAAGACGTGCTCTGTTGAATAGACATCTAGAGATTCTGCTAAAGAATTGATGGTATGCGTGCAGTTCTGGAAAGGAGGACAATTGTATTCCACTGTCGCTTAGAAAAGTAGTTTTTAAAATGCTCACCTTAAGGGAATCCATTCATCCACCAAAGAACCTTTGAACTTTTTTTATGTAATTCTAGCATATTGCAGATAATTATTGGGCATGCATTAGGGTGCACGCTAACAGCCTAATCCTATGTGGGCCTTTTGCTGCTGGAACAGATCCTAGTAGCTTCATTCAGGCACCAGAGGCTTATCCCTGGGTAAGGGAACAAATGTCCCTTTAGCAGAAGGAGACCTCCAAGACTGCCCTCCATAGAATGCATTGCACACTTCAGTGGTGTTGCTGCATCAGCGGGGGGCGGGGGAGGGAATCAATAGTATCGGGCTGTAAGTTTGTGTGAAGCGCAAGTGGTAGCTCTTGAGCCTTCCTGTTGATCTGAGCTGATAATGAAACCTAGGAATCACTTGTGGTGAACATGCAAGCCCACTGTCTGTGTCAGACCTTCTGACTGGTGCCCTTCTTAGACATTTCTTTCTTTCTTTTTTAAGAAAAAAGCTCCTTTAGTAGTTTTGTTTAATCTCATTTAGATTTATATGCGGAATTTATAAACAGAAACTGATTTTCTGTACAGCTGCAACTTTTTGTCGGGGCACCTGATCGGCCGTAGAATTGCAGCCATCCACCCAGAGCACTTAGTGATGATGCAGGAGAAAATATAACCTAGATAGGTGCACTTCCCCTCACATCACTCAGGAAGAGGCCTCCCTTCTTAGTGCTTGTGACACCTCTGGGGGTGCAATCGTAACCAACCTTCCAGCACTGACATAGCTGTGCCAGTGAGGCATGTGCTGCATTCTGCAGTGGACTTTGAATGTTTGTTCCCTCACCTTGGAGCTGCTTTGCCCTTACCCTGGTGCTGGAATGTTAGTTAGGATTGTGCCCTGGGAACCAGGAACTTCTATTTTCAGTGCTAAGCCCTGTATCCTGAATTGCCTTGTGTGAGAATGGCTCATGCCTCAATTTGACAGAGCTGGAACTTGAATTAAGAAAGAAAAATGTGCATGATAGCTAATTCTTACGTTACATTGAAAATTGATAAAGTTTGCTTGTTGTCCCAAAGTTCCTTTAGGGAAAGGGATGCACACTCTACTCTGAAAACTGATATAGACCAGGGTATTGAGAAGGCAACATTTGATTGCTTGCAGAATGCCTGAACAATGATAAATGATTCTCTCTTATTCTGTTAAGAAAAACTCAACCTAGGGACGTTTCTCCCCAAACAGGAATCTGTAACAACTGCAAAGCAAGAATGACTCCCCCCCTTTACTCCAAAGGGCAGCCTGGCAATAAAACAACTGAGCAAATGTGAGAGCAGAAACCATGCTTTGCTTAATGCTATTGAGATTGCTCCTTTGCAGCAGTTTCATCTCCTGCCAGACACTTTCTCAAATTGTATTGCTGCTCTTGCTCTCAACTCTCAATTATCTTGTTAGAATAAGACCAGAATGTCTTGTGTGTGTGTGTGTGTGTGTGCGAGAGAGAGAGAGAGAGCAAGAGAGAGAGAGAGAGAGACATCCATTCATAGGTCTAGGGGTGGTGATTTAGAGATGCTCTTCGATCCTTTACAAAACGAAAAACCTTTTTAAATAAATATTACTACATGGGCAGGATTTGAGGCCAGTGGGATGCAGTAGCTAGTAGTCAGCCAGAGCTGCCTTGAGATTGGAGCCAAAGAGCCAAATTACTTGTTGGGAGATCTGATTGAATTAATGAAACGCAGCTGGGAGGGCTGCTGGTCACAGCAGTAGTTCTGGAGGAAAAAGGCTAATCCATCACCTTCCACTGGTTTCCCAATCAGAATTGCCATGTTCCCGGTTACTATAATTCTGGGCAATAATTGGGGCAGACAGCATTCTGGGGTGTGTGTGATTTGATTGCAACATCTGCACAGGAGGAAAGGGTTCTCTCCCCTCCCTGCCTGCCACTGGCTGATCAAATTGGCAACTCCCCCCCCCTCCCACGGCTGCTTTCCTTTAAAAAAAGAAAAGGCCAGGAAATTCAGTCAGGAACCTCACATGTCATTTGGCCCAAAGTTTCATGACTGGACAGAGGTTTATTGGGTGGTCTTAAGCTTCTCCCTGTCTAACCTACTTCTGTTGTAAGGACAAGATAGGATAACTCTGTGGAATTTTCTTCCCAATCTCCTTGGAGAAAGTCCAAGATACAAATGGGGTAAATAAATGATATGTTTAGGAAATAAGCAAATATCTAGAAGGCTTTATATCCCTCTTACCAATCTGTTACTCAGTTTTGTTTCTGAGCAGATTTTGCTGCTGCAACGTATTTATTTCTTTATTTCAGAAACTTGCCTCCTACTTTATCTCCTAGAAAATAAAAGCAGTTTCCAAAAACATTAAGAAAAATGCAGAATAAAAGAACAATTAAAAACCCAGGTTTTTTTTCCCTAGGAAGAAAACCAATCTAATAGCAGGGCAAATATCTGAGCACACAGTCTAAATATAGTCACCTGACCATGTGCTCACATTCATTGGAATGTTTTGCTATCTTTTGTTCAGTCAGTTGAGAAACTTTGGCTCACTTATTCATGTTTTTATTTGATAAACATCTGAGGTTTTCATCCAGAACTTCTAATGTTTCTGGTGGTTTTTAACCTTTTGAAGTGTTAAAATACTTTCCGCAATGCCTTGGTGTGTAGAATTTGGCTCTTCTCAGTACTGCGAGTCACTTTTTCTATAGGCCATGGTTGTTAGCCCTGTTTTAGAAAGGGCTTGTATGCCAATTGGCTATTATATTGATATCTGTCTACTGAGAATCCCGCCTGCTGATTTTGCAATCCCTTGAAGTGGTGCTGAAGGAAACTGCAGTGAGTGACAGCTGTCACTCACTGAGAAAGAAGGGGAATTGGAAGTGGAGCCAAGCCTGTCATTCATTAAAAGGGATGTAAGTGAGAAATGGCTGGTTGTAACTTGTCTGTGCTCTGCCCACATCTGTCTGGCTTGTTTGCATCCTCGGCTTTCGTTTGTGAAGAGCAATTTGGTGTTAGAAAAGAATTGCTCTTCTCAGCCTCTTCTTGTTGACTAGTGACCAGGAAATGGTGGCTGCCTTTTCTTGCAGTGTGTGTTCTGGCTAGCTTGCCCAAGTCATGCGGTGCTAATTGCTCTGTTAGCTCACATTTGCAGTGCTCTTCCTTTTTCCTTGTGGCTTGGCTATGATCTGGAATGTGTTGGTTGACCAGTGGGAAGGCTAGCAGATAGATACTTTCCTTCCCAACAAGAGGTCAGTCGGTCAGTCTGTCTTTAGTGCCATCAGCGATTTGGTGATTTACCCAGAACGAGAGGGCAGATCTCTATTGAAGGAATTTCTACCTTCCGCCCTCGTGAACTCTCCTTAAACCTGGCGGATGGCAAAAGTGCTGAACCCTAGTGCTGGTATCTGTTTGCTCACTGCAGGCACACTTGCGTTCAAAGGGCAAACCCAGAACAAGAGCACTCAGATGGAGCATACCGGTTCAGGACTTGGCCCCCACAATTTCAATCTATTAACTATAGATCCCTTTTGACCTGGCACAAACCCTAATCCTAAAAGTTAACCACTGAGCTCCGGAAACAGCACAAAAGGTTGATTCTAGAAATGTACCTCCTTAAGATTAATCGTTAGAACACAGAGCACCTGACCTGTAACACATAGACAAAATTAGCCTAATAAATGAGGACAGAGCTCTCGGGAAAAGAAGAGCTTGAGCAGCTTCTGCTCCTCCGATGAACCTGCAAATTCTGTCTCCTCTCATCATTGACTCGTGATTGCTTCACTCTGTCCTAAGAAGCTGACAGTCTAGATCAGGGGTGTCACATATAAAGGTCACAGGATGTATCTGGCCCCAGGAAGCTCTTTATCCAGCCCATGTGAAAATAGGGCTCTCCCAGGGCCCTATTCACCCTTTCAGCAGTGCTTCTTCTGCCAAGGTGCAGGAAGGAAGAGATGGAAGGAGGTCGGTCGAGAGCAAGAAGCTTAGATTGACTGGAGATGGCATGCCCGTTGATTTAATAGGAGCCGAGTGAAGCCACCTGGGGTAGACAAAAATGGCTGACTCAGATCATCGCCGTGAGGGAGGATTGCCGTGAATTAGTATACTCCATGCTTATTAAATAGTACTACAATTCCCCGGGAGCTCCCTTGCAAAAAGATTCCCCTGCTCGTACTGTTTCGGACTGAATAAAAATAAAAACTTACGAAAATAAAAACATGTGATGTGATAATGTTTCGTGTGGAAACATTATTTGTAACCTTATTACCCATATGCAGAACACGCAGGCATGATTAAAAGGTTGAGATTAACTTTTAAACACGTGAGGGAGATTTTTATTTGAGAATTCGCGGCAACCCTCCCTCACGGCGATGATCTGAGTCAGCCATTTTTGTCTACCCCAGGTGGCTTCAAGATGGTGACGTCATGCCGTCTCTAGTGAATTCTATCTCTATGGTCGAGAGCCCAGTCATCATGTGGGCCCCACTTTCAGCAGCGCAGCTTCTGCCAGGATGTAATTTCACAGGGCGCCTCTCAACTGCTGAACTGCAAAGCGACACCTTGTCAGAAGTGGCGCTGCTGAAAGGGCAGCCTGCGTGACAGTTGAGCTTTCCCAGCGTGATAACTGGGCGCTCTCTTATCTTGAAAATTTTGCATATTTTCTCTGAGCGAATGAGTTCCTACTTGAGAACCAAGTGCTTATTTCTGGCCATCATCTGCTTCATGGTGTCACCTCCTGCTTAATTGTGTTACTTCCGGCCCTCAGCAGGCACCGTGGATGCTGTTCGGCCCAATGTATGAAACAGGTTTTGACGCCTCTGCTCTAGGCAGACAGAAAGGAGACAAGGTTGGACTGTGCTTGCTCCTAAATTGGATCCCTCCAGTTCTGAAAGCATATTATTTTTCTGGCATCAGTTGGAGGTTGAATGAAAACAGAGGTTTCACTCAGCACTTAATATAGCTTTATTTTCATCCAGCAGTGTTCTTCCCAGTGGTCAAGATCATTCTATAATGTATACACACAAGTTCCAATCAGCAAAGGTCTTTTTCCGCGTTAATTTAAAGCTGCATCTTCCATCCTGTTTTTTTCTTCTTTTCAACATAGTTGGGGGATTTGTGCTGAAATGCCCAGTCAGTTTCTGTTCTCCAAGGAGGGTAGGCAAGTTTTAATTACTGCTGTTAGGCATAGATTCTGACTCCAAATTTATGGTTCAAGAGGATGGTTTATTTACGTATTTGCAAATACGGATGGCAAGGGAAAAACAAACAAATCAAGCCACAAGCCACACTCGTTAGCTTTAACAATTTATACCCTTTAGGCGTGTCTTCCCACCCTGCCCTCATTGGTTACAGCTCAACCAATCAACAACATTTAAACAGAATATTTTAGGCTTCCCTCTACATAGCTCCTTGACATGTGCCCCCTCCTCTGGACATATTTCTACACACAACGTATGTTCATGCAAAACTGGACTTAATGAGTTAGGGGTGTGTTTTAATATTTATGAGAGCTATTTATGCATGCCCCATTCATTCTCCTTCAAGGCTGCTGCTAACTGTTACTCTGTTATCTGGCTTTCAGGAACTAAAGCCAGAAACGAAACCTTTTGGCTCTGGAATGTCCCCCTTTGTAACCTTCCTTTGTAACTTTCCTTGGTAACTTTCCCCTCCCCCTGGCCAATTCATCTGGCTAGCACAGAAGTCAGTCAGAGAGCACAAACTGATTCTTCACCCACCATTCTTTGCTCTCACACATTACAGGTGTTACGTTTCAACTTCAGTGTTCCAAATCCACGGATCAATATTTTACATTCTCCACTCTCCACACTGCTTTCCTTACACTGCTTTTTCCTATTTTTCTTTTATAACAAAATGTTTTTCAAAAAGCAGGAAAAATACTATGAGAAAACAAGCATATTACCACTTGTGGAAGTCCAGAAGCTATCTAAACATGGGACAGTCTTGTTGATCAAACAACCTCCCAGAAGTGTTGAACAGGAAGTAGTAGAAAGGGCCAAACCTGCAAACTTTTTGATTAAAAGCAGAGTAGCTCTTAAAAGCCTCAAGCATGTTTTGCTTGCCCACACCAAACTGCAGGCACTGCAACACACTTCATTGTTCCCCCCAACACACACAACAGCCATAAATTAGGGCTTTATTGGTTACAGCTCAACCAATCAACAACATTTAAACAGAATATTTTAGGCTTCCCTCTACATAGCTCCTTGACACGTGCCCCCTCCTCTGGACATATTTCTACACACAACGTATGTTCATGCAAAACTGGACTTAATGAGTTAGGGGTGTGTTTTAATATTTATGAGAGCTATTTATGCATGCCCCATTCATTCTCCAGCCATTGAAGCTTATACATATGTGAGCAGCTTCCTGCATCTCAGAATCCAAATATTCTCCCCCATCCTGTGCGCACTAAGCTCGGTCAACTCTACATTATTTGGAAAGCAATCTAGTGCCTGTGGGTGCTGTGTGAATTGGGTGGGAAACTGTAAATACTGAACTTCTAAAATTCACATTTCTCGTGCAGATTTTGCAAGGTAATAGGGGACATGGTGGCGCAGCGAGTTAATCCGCTGTTGCTGGGCTTTTAACCGCAAGGTTGGGAGTTGGAGACTGCATGATGGAGTGAGCTCCTGTTGCTTGTCCCAGCTCCTGCCAACCTAGCAGTTCGAAAGCACCTAAAAAAAAATGCAAGTAGATAAATAGGGACCACTTTGGTGGGAAGGTAACGGCGTTCCGTGCGCTACAGCGTAGAGTCATGCTGGCCACATGATCGGACAAAAACGCCGGCTCTACAGGCTTAGAAACGGAGTTGAGCACCGCCCCCTACAGTCGGTCACGACTAGACCAGTGATGTCATGCAGGGGGTACGCGGGGGTACGCGAGTACTGGTTTCTAGGATTACAGCTGGCCCCGCCCATTCGCCCACCCACTCGTCGACTTCGCCCTCTGCAACGTTTGAATTTCCTGCATGTTTGAGTTGCCTGCATGTTCTCAGAGCCAGGCAGGCAGGCAGCGAGCGGAGCCTTTCCTTTCCTTGCCACTGAAAAATGAGTTGCTCTGGGGTTTTAACATGATGCCAGGCCTCCTTCACATGTTCTGGGGGTGCTGTGGAATACTGTTGCAACTGTTGGGTCAGTTTAAAATCATCTGAGGCCTCAAAAAGGGCTTTTTTCATGTCCCTTCCTGCCACGACCTCACTTCTGGCTTATGACGTCACTTCCGGTGGGCGGGTCCCGACACGTGCCAATCAAAAGTGAGTACCTGTTCTTAAATCATTTAGATGACACCACTGGACTAGAGCATTCGGTCGTGGGGAAACCTTTACCTTTTTTTTAGAGAATATCTTGAACTGTTCAAGCGATGCAGTTGTATCTATTATTAGTGAGCAAGCAATGCTCTCCCATTGGAGTCAGTGGAACTTAAAAGAGCTTAGCTTTGGCTGGACTGTGCCCACATTTTCTATCATGCAAAAATCATGGAATCAGGCTGGAAGGAGGCCTTGTAAGACATCTAGTCCAGCATTTCTCATCCTGTGTTGGTGGTACTTAAGATAGACATGAGAAGTGGTGCATTGGGGGACAAAGGTCCCATCCCCTGGCTGGGGATGCAGCCCTGCGTGCAGAAAATCCAGAGCTAGCATCCCCAGAAGATGGCTGTCCAGCCCCTGCTTGAAGAACTGCTATGAGGGAGACCCCCCCCCAAAAAAACTAGGCAATTGGCTATTGTCAAACAGCTCATTTTGTTTAGCAGTTTCTCCTAATATAATGTTGAATGAGTCCTTAGCTTCAGGGTGCATCACACTGGTTGTCAGCACAACTGTGTAAAATGTTAATAGAACAAAAGCTGCTAAGCACACTGACTAGGGAGTAACTTCCATTGATCTCAGTGGGATTCACTTGTTGTGTAAACATGCTTAGGATCCTTCTGCGTGCATAATATAATATCTGAAATTATCCCATTCATCACCCTCCCTGTCTTCTAAAACCCAGCTTAAATAACTGTAGCTGTTTTAAAAGGCTCTGCTGAAGTGTGTGTGTGTGTGTTTGTGCGCGTGTGTAAAACTATAATCTTTTATCCTGCTTCTGTTGTTAAACAACTTCATGGTTGTTGCTGAAAACAAATTTTTTTTCCTGATATTGCCACTGTGCTTTCAGAATTTCCCTAAATCACAATGGTCAGAAGCAATCGGTTATTGTTTCCTGGCTAATGTTCTTAAGTCACTTTTTTTTCTATTTTTATCTGCCCTGGGAACCTTGTCTCTTGGCTAGAAGCCCGGGGTTTTGCAACTGGAGGAAATGTAGTGAGGCGCAAATCTACATGATGGCACCCTCTGAGGCTGCAATCCTGTACTGACTTTCATGGGAGTAAGCTGCATTGAATACAATGAGACTTACTTCTGAGTAGACATGCATAGGATTGTGCTGTCAATCTCTAGTAACACTGCATTGCATCGCCCGTGTATACTAACAATGTTGTAACACAATTGGGAGCTGGTAGTATAGTGATTTACAGCCCAATTTGAAATAGGGAGATGTTTTGGGTGGTGGGCAGCCTATGGTGCCTGGCCCCTGCTGCATCCTACAGGCACTGCTGCAGCCGTAGGAGGTTCCTGGGGGGAAGGGTGCAGGTCTGCCCATAGGCTGCCAGTCTGGTTTCAAGCCATAGTAGAAGCTGCGTTGGTTGCCTTGATCTATAGTCTGTGATGGAATCACCTTTTAAATCTCTTGGACCAGCGTTTGATGCCATTTACCATGATAAATTTCTGGGTCACTTAAGCTGCAATCTGATGTACATTTTCTTGGGACTAAACCCCATTGAACACACAGACACACAGACACAGAGGATTGTGCTATCAGTGAAGTCAGAAGACCAGATCATGATAATTCCATGTCTACCTTTTAGGAGGATCCTAAAAGTACAGATGGCTGCTCTGTCCCTTGGGATTTCTGCAGGGTTGGAGCTTGCAGTGCTTTTGCTGCCAATGGTGGACCAAGATTTTGCTGTGGATATGACACTACTAAAGAGGTCTGAGCTATGCAGCATTTATGACCTGAGCAGCATTGCCTCACCCATGAGGTGGACGGAGGGCACAGTCCTAATCAACTTTCCAGCACTGACATAGCTGTGCCAATGGGGCATGTGCTGCATCTTTCAGTTGGAGGGGCAGTCACGGAGGCCTCCTCAAGGTAAGGGAATGTTTGTCCCCTTACCTTGAAGCTGCATTGCCCTTACCCTGGTGCTGGGAAGTTGGTTAGGATTGCACCCTGAATTGCCCAGTTTGTGGCAGGTTAGCGGAGGTGGCAAACTGGCAAGTGGCACCCACCACCTGCTCCACCCAGGTGCCCCAGTTGTTTCTTGCTTATCCTTCTTGTAGAGTGAGCAAGAAGGAGAGGGGGTCTTACCAACTTCTCCAGGACTGCTGTGGCAGATCGACAGAGGCAGATAGGGCTGGCTGTTCGTGATCCTGTTTCTGATGGCTCTCCACTGATTGGGAAGAAGATTGCAGTGTCCTTCCACCTCCTTTTCTTTTCTTTTTTCTATGCCTCCACTGGCCAGGAAAGGAGGATCTCAGACTGACTGACTGACTGGCCAAGTATGAATATCATACTTGGAATTTGATTCGGCTGCAGGCTACTTACATACAATACTACACATACATCTTGGGAGTAGAACTTCCTGCCTGGCCAGTTTTGAAGATGTGAAGGTGGCGACTGGCTGTGGCGCACGTAGGCTTGCATAGGCAAACAGAAAATGGGGTGGAATTTTGGAGCCACTTCAGGCACCATCTAGGCTCAGAAAGGAGCCTGTTTCCATAGATAGATAAACGCATCAAATGTTTTCAGAGCACTTTGCCAGTTTTCTCTGGGTGTTTTTCTAGGCAATGAATAGTGAGTCTGTAGTTTTGTAATAGGGCGTGATGTCCTTTGTAACTTTGTAATGTTTCAAGATGGACGGGGGGTGGGTGGGTCTGTAACAGTCAAATTTCATGTGTGCTTGTGTCAAAAGCACATCTTTGCATTCTTCCTTTTCCCCCTAAGACAGGAAATTACATATGGTGTAACAAGCCAAGTAGTGATCTGATGCCTCTTTTAATTGGAGGCTGGGATAAAAAAAGGGTGATAAAGTGACTCTTGTAGTCATTTCAGTTTCACCTCTGTTAATAACATTTTGTTCAGGAGCAATTAAAATTCATGGTGTGATGATGATGTGAGAAAGAAGTCAAAATTTTCATGAGTCTGTGACCCCTTAAAATCATGAAAAGATCTCTCTCCTGCCAAATATTCACTTGGAGAGAAAATATATCTGCTTTCTTCCGAGGTATACTTTTGCTTTCTAACATCCTGTTGTTGTTGTTGTTCAGTCGCTAAGTCATGTCCGACTCTTCGCGACACGATGGACCACAGCACGCCAGGCCTCCCTGTCCTCCACTAGCTTCCGGAGTTCACCCAATTGGACAGATTTCTGGAGGAAAGGTCCATCGTGGGCTATAGGCAATGATGGATTGTGCAACCTCCTTACAAAGGTGGTGGGCTACTGGTACCGGGTGCAAGGGAGTGGCAACGGGATGCAAGCATCTTGTTGTTTCATGCCTCCCTGGGGCGCCTGGTGGGCCGCTGTGAGATACAGGAAGCTGGACTAGATGGGCCTTTGGCCTGATCCAGCAGGGCTCTTCTTATGTTCTTATGTTCAATTTCATTTTCACTGCTTCGGTGACACTATCTAACCATCTCATCCTCTGCCGCCCCCTTCTCCTTTTGCCTTCAATGTTTCCCAGCATGAGGGTCTTTTCTAAAGAGTCCTCTCTTCTCATGAGGTGGCCAAAGTATTTGAGCTTCAGCTTCAGTACTTGTCCTTCCAGGGAGCAATCAGGCTTGACTTCCTGTAGGAAACATCCCATTACAGATGCTTATTTGCAGTGCCATTTGCCCTCCAGAGTATCTTTCCTCATTATTTGATCCCATCTGTCAGGGCGCAATCCTAAACTGAGTTAGCCTAAACTGAGTTAGCCTAAACCAACGTGAGCCATCCTCCCTGACTCCAAGTGTCCAAATGCGCTTTATGGTGGCCCTTGTGCTGGCCAAACTTTGCTGGCTTATTTTATGCCAGCCTAACTCTAGTTTAGGAGATTGCGCTCTCAATCAGTCCTGAAGATCTGAATTCCTTCCTTTTTTCCCCAAGCAGATTCAGTGGCAATACTATGAAGAGGAATAAAACCTGTGCTTTGGAGGACATAGTACTGTATACACTTGGCTAACTGATTATACCAAGAAAAGAACCCCCTGGTCATTATATTTTTCTAACCCTGATATCCAGGGCTGGCCTGCTCATTGGCTTTGTGAGGGCTTAAGGTCCAGCCAGCTCCTGTGCAGGGTTGTTCAACACCTCCACTGATAACTCTGTCTGACTAAAGCTCTTTTGTAGCTGCCTTGCAGTCCCCACGTGCTGCTGCTGCTTCCACTTGTGTCAGGACCCACCAGAAATGATGTAATTAAGCTGGAAGTGCTGTTGTAGTAGGAAGTGATATCATCAAGCAGGAAGTGCTATCATTGTAACATAATAAAATGACGCTTCTGAAATACAAATTGACATTCTTGGACTGCAGAAATTGAACAACCATGAAAGATCTCTGACAGAAAGCAAGATGAGGAGAAAATATGACGTAAAAATGGTGAACTAAAAACAAAATTTGAAAACTTCTCACTTGAAAATTCAAACTGTTAACACTCACAAAAGGAATATAACAAGAATAAGGTCTGCCACTTCCAAGATGGCTGCTCCCAGCTTTCTGTGACCCACCTGACATCAAGTCGCGACCCATCAAGTAGGTCCCAATCCACAGTTTGAATAACACTGACATAGAAAAAAGGGGGCTGGAAGGAGGTATATGAAGACTTGATTTCTTCATGTCTTTTAAAATGCAGGAAATAATGTACTGTTGCTACTGGGATTAATTAGTTCCTGTTTTTTAAAACTCTGAACAGATAAAACCTTGTAAGTTGCTAAGTATTACAAGCATCCTTTCTTTGTTATTCTTTTTATCCAAATTAAAACTTCTAACATTTGGGTGTTTGCCCATTAATGTTAAACAGTCTGAAGAGAAATCAAATAGCTTGCAAAAAAAAGTGCTATTTGATTTTGTAAGAACTCAAGATCACAAGAATGAAACAATGAGATGCTTTTGCAGTATAATTTGGCAGAGTCCAATGAATAGACTGGAATAACAACCAAGTAATTTTAGAGAACAAAACACATTTGTTTATGGCACTTTGTGTCTAGACCAGTGATTCTCAAACTTTTAGCACTGGGACCCATTTTTTAGAATGACAATCTGTCTGGGACCCTCGGGAAGTGATGTCATGGCTGGAAATGCCAACATTGTGATGCCAGAGCCTGCTGCTTTCCTGAGAACGCAGCAATAAGTTGGGTGATTTCTTAGCCTTTTTCCAATAGTAAAATAAATCAGAAGAAAGAAAGAAAGCCTATTTACAACCTTGGCACAAGCAAAATAGCCCTTTCCAGTGTTCCATCTTCCCACATTTTTAATGATGGCTGCCCTAGGTGCTATTGGCTTGCAACCCACAGTTTGAGAAACACTGGTCTGGATTATCGATTTAGATGTTTAAATAGCAAACTATTTTTTGACTCTATGCAAGGTAAATAAATGAATTGGGATTATACCCTTTCATGTTACATTAAAATGTGAACCAGTTTAAGGAACCCTTTGTGGATGATACTCTTCTGAAGTATTTGGAGTTGGGACCAAACAGCAGGCAGGAGGGACAGTATTTTGTTAATTTATTTTGAAAACTTTTATAGTGCCTTTTTACCATGGGACCCAGGGTAGCTTACAACAAAACTTGACAAATTAACCTTAATCAGTCTAAAATCAACACGAACAATCAGTACAAATAATACCATAATCTCATCGCCAGTAGCAAGAAAACAAAATAAACAAGTAAATCCATCTTGAGGGCTAATGAATATAAAATGCTTTTCCGAACTGCTAGGTTTTCACAAAAAAACTGCAAAGGAGGTACCTGCCTGATGTCTCAGGGCATTTCAGAGGGTTGGTGCTGTTACCAAAAATATTATATGTAGATACCTGCCATATTTTTTGACAAGCTTGTCACATTGCACAGGGCCTCAGATTATGAATTTACAGGGAATGGGGAAAATATGGGAGAAGGCAGTCAGTACCAATGTCCTAAATCAGAATTGTCAAACTCTTCATATAGTCTGCCACTCCTAGACTGGCACAAGGGACTCATGCCAGCTTAACTGCAGGTTAGGATTGCGCCCTGAGTGAAGCTGTTGGAAGGAGCGCTAGTTTCAACAGTAAAGCCAAATTAGGATTGGGCTGTTAGTTCTCGAGGTGCTCCGAGACACTTTGTAATTTTTGCATCTTCTCTGGATAGGGTATGTAATAATTTAGATAGGAATCTCTCCAAATTCAAATGGATTTTTTTTCTGTTGTAATATTTTTAGTCTTGTTTTATAAGTGGTGAGAAATAACATGAACACAAATACTTAGTAATTGGTTGAGGCTTAACCAAGCCAACATAGTCCAAGTTGTGTATATTTTCAGTCTTGCAGAGAAAATACTTGAAGTCTCCAACTTCCAAAATGGATTATTTTGTATAAGGGAAAGTCTTGGCTCATGCAAACTGTTGCTATCAGAAACACTGGCCTTTAATGGAGCACAGATGAGATACTTTCATTTAGCGATGCAGCTCAAAATCTCTATCAGCCTTCCCAACGTGCCCTAGTACATAGGATACTAGATGTGGAGCAGCAAGGCCTAGATTCAGATCTCAGCTGATCTGTGAATCTCACTGGATGACCTTTTGAGAAGTCTTTTTCTCAACCTAAACTACCTCAGATTGTATTTGTGAAGATTAAATGAGAAAAACCCACATATTCCATGCTGAGTGACTAACCATGAACCTAGTTGAACTGTGTTGAATGTGACCTAAATTTAGATATAAAAGGCTCAAAGCCTTGCTGTTTGAGAAGTGCTGGATGCCATTTCCCAAGCACAGATCAGGTGGACTCAGCTGAGATTGTTTCTAAGAACTCTCCCCTTTGTTTAAAGGTTGTGTACCATGGGCAAAAATATTGCCAGCATAATCAATCCTGGAACTGTGGCCTGGGATCATATCCAGAAAGGGCCTCTCACATGACTTTTTTCCCAACACAGATGTCAATGTCTGTATTGGGAAAAGTGTGTATTTTATAACATTTGAATGCCACTATGAATACTGTACCACTCTCCTGCTCAGCCCGTATCTGCGGACTTGGTTTCTGTAGTTTCAGATCATAAATTTCCCCCATCATGCTCATGATTCACTGTATTTGTTTTATTTGCCTTCCTGTCTCTGGGTTCTACATTTGACTGGCAAATAGTTCTTATGGCAAGTTAAACTCTGGCTTTGCGGCAGCCATTTTGAATTTGTGGTGGTCACTTTGAAGCCATTCTGATGGTATCCACAGCTGTTCTGAAGCTATTCTGTGGCCAGTGGCCAGAAAGCTTCGCAGCATCCGAGTTAACACATCAGAATGCTTTGGAGCCACAAACATTAACAGTTTGCTTCTAAATTCTTGTTACCAACATAGAGTTAAGGGGAAATGCAAGGGAGGGGAGTTGGAAATTTCCTGCCTCTAAGAAAATGGTTGCATTTATTGTGCGAAGACTTAGCATTCACCTTTTATATAAGCCTAAAAGTTATGACTGGATGGAATTATGATCTGTTGGAGAAGGGGCCTGAAAGAAACTGTGCCTCAAAAGGGACCCAAAGAAAACGTTGTACCCTTTGATAAACTTCCTCTCAGAAGTCCGTGTGGCTGCAGCTCTACATCCCTTATAATAATTATTTGTTCTGCTTGGAGGGAAGACGAGATTTCTTGAGGCTGGTTGTACTATTCTCTCACAAGAATAAGACCAACAGCCATTGTGGGATGGAGACTCTTAATTTTCTCTTCTCTTCACCTTCCCTGTTTCTTTTTTCCAGCATGGGATACTGCATCCTCTTGGTCCACGGGCTAAACAAGCTCTGCACATGGCTAAATAAGTGGGGAGCTGGTGCGATGACCGTCTCGGCTTTGCTGCTGTTGCTTTTCTCCTGGAAGACGGTGAAGCAGAATGAAATCTGGTTGTCAAGGGAATCTCTCTTCAGGTAGGGCTTTTATCGCTCTCATGTCTTTCTTTTTTTAACAAGTTGTCTTCTATTGTGTGTCTTTGTCGTGTTAAGTACAACTATGCCTCGTGAGAGGAGTGGTATTAGTCTGTCGCAGCGAAAAGCAAATGGCTCTCCAGCAATTTGCGGGACGACAGACATAGAATTTTAAAGCGGTTTCAGCAAGTTCTTCACCCAGAGTATAAGCCAGCCTTAACTGCATGCTTTCTTTTTTTTATTTTGTTTTATGTGTATCCTGCTTTTCAGCCAAGGTTGGCTCCCAAGGCAGTTTATTATTAAAGTGCACATGAAATTATTGTTACGCACAATCTGTACATCCCTGAGCAGTGATAAGTTTGGGAAGGGAGGCAGACTGCGCAGATTCTAGTTTCCTTGGGATGAGGAAGACCAATGGAGGCTTATGGTGTCTTTGTAACAGTTTGTTTGCTTATAAATGTACAAGATGACCACCCAAGGAGACCTGTTGTAGAACTAGAGGCTTACAAGGGATAAGGGGAAATAATGTCCTTTTCCCCTCTGAATCCTCTGGATTGGTGCTCCCCCTCCCCAGTGGATACAGCGCATTCTGACTGGCTCTAAATAGCTTCTCCCCATGGACCCACCCCACTCCTCCCTCTCACCCCACGCCCCTGTGCACCATATATCCTTCTCCCATGTGTCTTGCTCCTTGCAGCTCTTTCACGGCAGTTCCCTCCCTCCTCCCCGACCTCGGACGCCTCCCTGGGGGTCCGTGGTGTGCTATTCACTGGGCTGGGCACTGCCTTGTTGCAGTGC
Source organism: Lerista edwardsae (assembly GCA_029204185.1). Classification (NCBI taxonomy): domain Eukaryota; kingdom Metazoa; phylum Chordata; class Lepidosauria; order Squamata; family Scincidae; genus Lerista; species Lerista edwardsae. Next base: position 4,666,954 of record JAJKFI010000051.1, on the reverse strand, counting down.
CGAAAGTGCCATCAGCAGCTGTGGGGAGCTCACAGGGCTGCACTCAGTTCCGGCTTTGCCAGACCATCCAGCCCACCGCCCCAGTTCAGAAACTCCATGTCCGTACACCTAGAAATATGTATTATTTGTAACATGGGCAGTGCAATGTGAATTTTGGTCATCATATAAGTATATGTGCATATAATGCTTTAACTGGGGATCAGATCTTCACAATGCTCTTTTCTAACCATAAGTCTGAAAATGAGTTTTCCCTGCTCAGCAAATCTCTTTCCCTGAGCCAAATGTGCTGATTAGGGATTATCTATCCCCTGCTCCCAGACACGTTCGCTGCCTTTTATTTATGCGTGTTCACTCTGCAAAACTATAGTGCAGCGCATATAGTTAGTCTGTCTTGTTTTGTGCATGGCAAACAGAATTATTTAATAAGTTCCAACCATGTACACTTGTGAAAGATCAATGGAAGGCAATTTAACAGGACACTGCACAGCAAGCAATTTATCATGGAAGAAAACTTCATCACTTGTGGTGATGATTCACAGAACAAGAAAAAAAAAAACACAGCTTGGCTTCCAGTGTATTTCTGATATGCCATCATGGCTTCTCTCAAGGAATTCTGGGAACAGTAGTTTTATGAGAGTGCGAAGGGGGAAATTTTATGTTTGGCATCCCCAAACTGTATCCAGAAAGAGAAAAAGAACCAACTTTTATAATGGGGTGGCCAAACCTGTGGCACATGGATAATTCTTAAGTAGCACATGCATCGGCTGGCATGGCCGTGGGAAAGGCGATTTCGCAAGGCTTCACAGCCATAAACACATGGCGCTTCACCTGGCCCAAAACCCAGAAAGAGAGCAACAAGTGGGGGTGAAGATAGCCAAGTAGAGGCTCAGCAGATCGTATGGCCTGGCAAAACCATCTGAGCAGACCCAGAGAGGACCAGAATAAGTTGGAGTGGCATGTTCAAGATTCTGTATCTAAATAGTGGCACATGGCATGCTGCAGGTTGTCCAACACTGTTTTATAAAGTTCCTTTGCCTGTTGGCCTGGAGTGCCTTCTTACGTGCCACAGGTGACAAGGAGAGTGCCTGTTCACAAACCCGCAGCCACAAGACACGCCAGCATTTTGCTCTATGTGGTTCCTTCTAACCATTTATATTGCTGATGAAATAATCTGCTAGGATCATCTGTGGCGTCTCACTGTCCTTGGGCTCTAGTTAAAGTCTGAGCCACTCTGGCGGGCAGCTTGCCAGCCTGATAGGCTTACAAAGGGTTGGCCCAAGAAAGGCAGTATATAAATATTGTTATAACATATGGGATGGTTGCTCCGTGTCTGGTAGGACATTACTGGCTTACAGGGTAATCGCTGCCACTGGTGGTGTTACAAATGCCATGTGGAGGCTGTCTGGAACATCAGTGTCAAGTAGGATTGAACAGAATGGTGAGTTTCAGGGAGAAGAGTGTATAGTTACAAGACAGATTGATTACTGCTTAGCGATGAGCAGAGTCTTGTTTCCTCCTCTCCAGATCTGCAGGGTTGCTTACCAGATAGATTTGCAATGCACAGCGAGTGCCCGTACTACTGCTGGATAGAATCGGAAGGGACCTATAAGAGCGAGTCGGACCCCTGCCAGTGCAGGCCGTCTACAGCTACATCATCCCTGATAGGTGGCTATCCAGCCTCTGTTTAAAGAACTCCAACAATGGAGAGTTTACCATCTTCCAAGGCATACTGTTCCATTGCCACACACCATCCAGAAGTTCTTCCTAACGTTTAAGTTGAAATTCCTTGTAATTTAAACCCATTTCCCCCTTTCCTGCCCTTGGGAGATGTTGTCTGAGGTAGTGTCCTGCCCCAGGTTTTCACAGGGGCTGACAAGGCAATCAGAGCTGCAGGACCCCCAAAGAACTCCAAGACTGCAACTTGAATTGATGGGATTCCAGGACAAGGCTGGTGCCTGGAAGAGGTAGTCAAGGCCAGCAGTCTGGAGTGGGGATTCCATCAGAGTCCTTTTATGTTTGCTGGCTCCAAGCACTCAGCCACATCTTACCTGATGTGTTTTCCCTGTGTTGTCAGGTGAGCAGTGGAGAGTCAAGGGGGCGCTGGCATATTGGAGCTAGGTGACTCACCCCTTCAGGTGAGTCTTGCCAGGAGAGGCTGGCTCTAGTGTCAAGGCTCAAGTTCCTCGGGCTTCTTACTGCCTGATTCATTCACGCAGTCAAAGGTTCATCATTGTCATCTTGGCTTACTAACCAAGCATCTCTCTGTCTTTACCTCCTATTCCACCTTTGGCATGTGCAGGTGACACAAGGATTTTGCTAATTTGCAGTGCAGTTATGTAGCTGAAAATGTCAGATCTGCTCCCCTGTTTTGTGTTTCTGTGACAGCTGCAGAAGACTTTTCTTTCCTCTTAAGTCCTCTAGCAAGCACAAAAGAAATGGGGAGAAAAATGTCTGCTCTTTCTTATGCAAACAATCTGAGCTCAAGTGAAAAAAAAATCCTCACCTTCCTTACAGACTGGCAGATATTGCTACAGAGGCATAGTCTTTTTGTTGTTGTTGTTCAGTCGCTAAGTCGTGTCCGACTCTTTGCGACCCCATGGACCACAGCACGCCAGGCCTCCCTGTCCTCCACTAGCTTCTGGAGTTCGCCCAATTTCATGTTCATCGCATCGGTGACACTCTCTAACCATCTCATCCTCTGCCGCCCCCTTCTCCTTTTGCCTTCCATCTTTCCCAGCATGAGGGTCTTTTCTAAAGAGTCCTCTCTTCTCATGAGGTGGCTGAAGTATTTGAGCTTCAGCTTCAGGATTTGTCCTTCCAGGGAGTAATCAGACTTGACTTCCTGGAGGATTGACCAATTGGATCTCCTTGCAGTCCAGGGGACTGTCAAGAGTCTTCTCTAACACCATAATTCAAAAGCATCTATTCTTTGGCACTCTGCCTTTCTTATGCTCCAGCTCTCACATCCATACATTGCTACTGGGAAAACCATAGCTTTGACTAGGCGAACCTTTGTTGGCAGGGTGATGTCTCTGCTTTTTATTAAGTTGTCTAGGTTCGCCATAGCTTTTCTCCCAACAAGTAAACATCTTTTAATTTCATGGCTGCAGTCCCCATCTGCGGTGTAGATGCAGGCAACTTAGAGAACACACAGCCACTGGGGAAAATACCTGCTTGTTCTCTGCTGGTCTTTGCAAGCTTGCCTAGTCCTCCATTCTTGCCTGTTTGCTACAGGGCTGAAATGTCAGGCAAAGACTTCCTTCACTTGCAAAGAGTGTCCAAAAACAAACAGACATTTCCCCCAATGGCTCTGTGACCTCTAAAGCTGGCTGCAGCAACGTACAGAAGGCCATGGCTATCCCTCCAGCCCTGGGGCTGCTGCCAGTCAGAGGGGAAGTCAGGGTCTTTCTGAGTTGCAGGTGGCTTCGGAGAGCACAGACCCATTGAGGGGAAGGCCTGCTTGGTTTTTGTTGTTCTTTGTCCCTCAAGCACTGTAACACACACTCTTGAACCAAGAGACAGGCAAAGTCTTCTGACCATCTCCACCCTCTCTGAGGCCTGGCTGCCTCTTGAGGTTGGGTTCGGGATGGATCATGTGAGAGGCTCCTGCAAGAAGATGCCGCATGGTGTGGGTTAGTCATATGGTGAGCATTGCGGCTGCAATGTGAGCTGCTTCCATGCGTCTGGCCTGCGGTGTATTTCAGTTTCTGTTGCTCACAAGATTCTGTGCAAAAAGGTGGGTGGAGTTTAGATCCAACTCCTGTCTCCATCCCATGCGGCCCCAATTCAAGTGGCGGGTTCAGATCCAAATAGCCCGTGGGGGCGGCTGGCACCTACCCCGGGGCAAGGGGACGAATGTGCCCTTGCCCTGTGGAGGCTCCAGCCTGCTCCCAAGCTGCCTGCCAGTTCCAGTGCTGCTTAGGATTGCTCACCGAAAAGGTGTCTGAGATCACCTTTCACGCCCGAGGTGGGATTTGAACCAGGGACATCCTGATTTACAACTCTGTCTTCCCCATTCCTGAGACTACGCTAGTTCTCAGCATGCAAACAGAGCGTGTTTATATAAAACAAGCCAATTTGCATAAGTATAGTTTTCCTTTGTGGGTACTGTACCGTCTTCCCCAGTCCCAGCTTCATTTCAATCAGTGGGGTTTTTTGCCAAGAGATTGTGTTACAGGTTGGTTTCTAAGAATCACCATAGCGGTCAATTAGGAAGGAAATCACGCTGAGACATTGTTCTCACACTCAGTGTATCTGTTTCTTTTTTTCACAGCCAGTTCATTGCTATGTATTTTCTGAGGGGAAAAATATTAGCGTTTAGAAATTCATGTCAGGGGAGTGGGGTGGAATGTGTATGGAAAATGTGAGCTGCGAGGATGAAGGAAATAGAAATGGAAAAACCACTTTGTGTTGCCTCGTTATTTGTTCTCCTCCTTTCCCCACTTGGCTGGTGTACTGGTATTTATTATTTCCTCTCTTAATTAGGAAATAGTTTCCTGAGAGAACCAGATCTCAGAAATATCATTTGCCCCGAGTCTTGATTCCACAAATATTTAGGGCCAATTCTCACCTTATGATTTCAAGATACAGCAAACTATCCCCCTCCCCTGGGAGACAAAAAAAGTAATATTTTTATTCTGAAATTCTCCTACATGCTATTTATATTGATAACTTCTGATAGGTTTTGAATTTATGCATACTACTTTGATCACTTCCCTAAATCATTGTGTGAATGTTGTAACACAGTCGGCCAATGAACTTCACTGGTGATGACCTAAGAGAAGAGGTTTATATGCCTGGGTTCGACCTGCCCCTTCCATCTGTAGTCGTCTTGGAGCAGCGACATGCACACAGTATTTCTATGCATCTATATGTGGGTTTCCATAATCACTTCAAGGAGAAGGTAGCTCAGCATGTGCCATTCTTATGGCCCAATCCTAACCCACTTTCTGCAGGTCAGAAAGATGTTGTAACTGGGAGAGAGGACAACCTGGGGGCAGTTCATGCCCAGGAGGGGTACAGAGATGGCAGCAGAGGCTGCCGCCACATCCTATCCCCCCTCCCATGCCTCAAAGCCTTACATGCACCTCCTCAGTTCTGCACCAGCAATTGAGTTAGCACAGATCAGAGTAGACGCATAGGGGCGGCTGGGGCCTGACACGGGGTAAGGTTGCTGATGTTGCCTTACCCTGGAGAGACTCTGGCTGTCTCCCTGGCCCAGTTGGATTCAGTGGTGGCCATTTCGGCTCTGCTGCCCTTCAGGCTGGTAGCCTAGTTAGGATTGGGCTGTTAATCTTGCATATTCCAAGATGTCCTTACCATTGAAATGTGTTAGAATGCACATGGGTCTCCCATCCTTGGCTAACTCTTGAACCCTTCTCGTGGAAAGTAACTCGGAATTCAGGAAAATATGGGCAGAAGCGTGAGAACCAACTTTTCTGTTCACACACTTTCTCCTCACTTAAGGATCAGTTGGAGATGCAGCTGTTGGGGTGGCGGGATCCAGACTGGGACTGTGGGAAAGCGGGGTGAATGTTTCCCCCTTCCCTATTTTCTGCCTGGAAATCATCCCCTCAAGCGGCTAATTACTGCAAAGCAACTGTTTGCTTTAAATAGCTACTTCAGGGGTAAGTAGCCCCTGGGGAAGGGAGAATTTTCTGCAGCAAAATAGGGCAACAGGAAGTGTTAACCCCTTCCCTGCACATTTCAATTCAGATCAGACTCTTCCACTGTGGGTTTTTGACATAAAAGTAAGTCTTCCTTTTGCAATATGTCCTGGTTGACATCTGTTAATGATGCACTTAACATCACATGTTGTTTGACCCTCAGATCTCTATGTAGTGTGTTCCCTATTCTCAGTATGACACACACTCCCCTTTCTGAGTTGTTCTCCTCACAAAGCCCATCAAGATAGGCTTTGTTACAAGGCAGTGGCTCTCAAACTTTCTGCACCAGGGCCCACTTTTTAGAATGGCACTCATGTCGGGATCCACTGGAAGTGATGTCATGGCAGAAACTGGTATCATCAAGCAGGAAGTGCCATAATTGTATCATCGTCATCAAATGATACTCCTGGAATGCAACCTGGCATTCTTGGACTGTAGCAATTATACAACCATGGAACATACCTGATAGAACAAAATATTATTTAACTAACTAAAAAAAAAAACCTCAATTGAAAATTCAAACTGCTAACACTCACAAAAGGAATACAGCAAGAGGAAGGTCTGCAGCTTCCAGGATGACTGCTCCCAGCTTTCCACGACTCACCTGACATCAAGTCATGATCCACTAAGTGGGTCCCACCCACAGTTTGGGAAACACTGTTGTAAGGTGTATGTATATATGTATGCAGAAGAACTTTGACAATGTGGACCTGGGAGTGTGTTTCAGGGCAAGGGATTCAGCAAGGCTGACCTCATTGTGCACAGTATACACAGCAAGATTAGGAAGGTTGTGAGTGCAAAGGGATAATTTGATCTGAAACAACAGATCCTGACTGGCCAGGCCTTTCCATGTACTCATGTTCTGGCATGCATCACTCCTACTTGAAACCTTCTGGGTCAAGAAGAAGTAAAAAGTAAAGGTTTCCCCCACAACCAAATGGTCTAGTCGTGACTGACTGTAGGGGGTGGTGCTCATCTCTGTTTCTAAGCTGAAGAGCTGGCGTTTGTCCAAGGACAAGCTTCCATGGTCATGTGGCCGGCAGGACTATACACTGTAGCGCACAGAATGCTGTTACCTTCCCACTGAAGTGGTACCTATTTATCTACTGGCATTTTTAGGTGCTTTCGAACTGCTAGGTTGGCAGGAGCTGGGACAAGTGGCAGGAGCTCAGTCAGTTGCATGGTCTTGAACTGCCAACCTTCCGGTCAGCAAGCTCAATGGCTCAGCAGTTTAACCTGCAGCGCCACCATGTTCCTCTTAAGAAGAAGTACAGCATGGTAATAAAGAGCAGAGTCATTTACGTTGCTTTTCCTATGTGGTTTCTAATTCATAGGTCAGGAGTGGAGACTCTGCCCTATAACGCCAAGGTGCACTACAACTACGCCAACTTTTTGAAAGACCAAGGCCGTGACGCTGAAGCCATCTACCACTACAAGACAGCACTCAAGTAAGTTCTTGGGAAATCTCTCTAACGTTCATCCCGTCCAGCCATTTGTAGCCAATGTAGCCTCCCTTTTTGCTGTAGTCACTGGGAATGGCTCCAAAGAGGAGGGGGAGCGGCTGCTTGCAAAACTTAGTGCTGTGATCCCACTCTAGGCACACCACTGCACATGTGAGGTATGCACTCGAGTTGTGCACAGGTGTAGCGAACCTCTGTAAAGTAAAGTGCCAGTGGGTGTGGGTCTCAAACCTGCACTTTCAGTAGCAAGATTCTGGTCCCTTGCCTCCTGGCCACTAGAGCTCTGTTTCCTCTGTGAGCCTGGCAGATTGACTACGTGCTTTGAGAGTGCCAGTTGAGTCCACCACGGCCTGCCTGAGCAGTCAGCTGACATCAAAAGCCAATCCCTGCTCACCAGACCCTATAATGCCCTTGACTCAGAGCTTGCTTGTCAATGAGCAACTCTCCTCTTGAGTGGAAGAACTGTCTGACTGAGTTGTTGTTATTCAGTCGCTAAATCGTGTCCGACTCTTTGCGACCCCATGGACCACAGCACGCCAGGCCTCCACTAGCTTCACCCAACTTCATGTTCATTGCTTCGGTGACACTATCTAACCATCTCATCCTCTGCCGCCCCCTTCTCCTTTTGCCTTCGGTCTTTCCTAGCATGAGGGTCTTTTCTAAAGAGTCCTCTCGCCTGACTAAGTACCTCCTTTCCTCCTTTTCTTCATTGCCTGCTCTGGAATCTGACCTCTGCCTGGTGTGAAATATGCACCTGCTTTTGGCCCAATTGAGCAAGCCAACTTGCTGGAACTTGGCCATTCCTAAGGCCTGACAACCTCACAAAACTATAACCCCCAATCTTCTGTCTTATGATATATTTTTTAAGAAAAACACAGAATTCAGGGGCACATTGGAAAAGAAGTAAATGGATCCCTAACATAATGTAAGGCCAGGCGTGATAATTTTAAAGGTTTGTTCTTAAGTCAGTCTTATCAGTCTCACTTATAGTTCCATTAGAACCTCTTATTCTTTGTCACCAGGAAGTCCTGCCATGAAAGACAGGATCTCCATGGGGCACTTTCAGACAAAAATATTGGTGACTATCAGCATGTTGAATGCCAGATGTTTATAATCCATAGTGGGCCTGGCCGATCCTTTTAACCGCTAGCTATTCACTCAAAAAGGCTGAGTTTATAGCCTTTGAGACACCCAAGATACTGAGCTGAAACCTCATGATAGGATATTCCTCTTCTTTAAAGGTACTTCCTGTTCACCTTCCTGTTGCTGCAGCTGGAGAAACTGTTATCTGGAAGTGCTCTGCTAGTTTTTCTGCCCAGCTCCTTGTTTTTCCAAAGCTCCCAAGGGCAGCCTTTCTTTCATATTTGAACCCTGAAGTATGCAGAAGATGCAGCTTGTCTCAGACACGTTGCCCAGACACAAGCAGTAGTGAATGTCCACTCTTTTGAACCTGCAATACAAAAGGCAGAAACAGGCCTCTGCCAGGAGCTTACATTTATACAGACAAGAGCCTGGTGTGGATTAATGATTCGTCTACCAAATTAGTTGACAGTTAAATTAATTCCTTGACAGAGGCATCAGCTGCTCTGTAAGCTCTCTGGAATTTGTAACATTGCATACGCCCCCTCAGAGGGTGTTTATGTTAAGTACGGTGTCCTGAAGATGCATTTATAATTTTGATTATACCAATACATGCTTTCCAAGCCTAGCTGTTAGCAGAGAATGCTGTAAGTATGCACAGTCGGGGCCGGCTGTAGCTACTGGGCTGCCTCCCTGCTGCCGCCTCCCCAAACCTGTGCACCCCTTTCTGCACCCCTTCCTCTGCGCAGTCTCTTTAAACGAAGCAGGAAATGTGGAGTGTGTTCAGAGTGTTCCCAGCGTGTTCGGCACATCCTGCTTTGTTTAAAATAATAATAATAAGTATTTATATACCGCCTTTCTAGGTCATTAGATTGCTCTTTTGACTTTATTCAAGGCGGTTTACATAGGCAGGCATTTCTAAACCCAAAGGGTTTTTACAATCACAAATAAGTTCTAATCTTACAAGAACTGCCACATTCAGATGACACTTTCAAGTCCAGCCTTTCTTTCTTAGCCGCATGATTGCCTCCCTGCCGGCTGATAAACGGCTTCTTGCTCTCACCAAGAAACAGCTGGTCCGACACAACTCCTCTCTCACAGGCAGCCGAACACAGCTCAGATTGTATCAGCCGCATTCTTGAGATCTGCCGCTCACGGAAACTTCCGGTGTTCTTGAACTGGCGACCTTCGGATCTTATCTTATCTTCGGGCATGACTTTTACCCTCTCAGCTAGACGGCCTGCCCCAAATAGCCCGTGCTGAGGAAGGAGCAGGGAGATGGGGAAAGATCCCTGCATTCTGGCTTTTGGAACATGACAATCTACCCCCCCCCCCATTGCCTTGCCTTGCCCATTCTTCTGTTATTATTTGTTGGTGGATGAAGTGAGGTATTGTGGTAGCTGCTGGAGGCAGCAACCCCACATCTACTACCCTTCTTCTCTCCTCGGATTACATACAGTAATCAGAAATGATGGGTATGATGCCTTCCCCATGCCTGCTGCAGCTTCAGGGGATGGGGAAACACAGAACACAGTGACCTCACAGGTAACACCTCACAGGTGAGAGTGAGAAAAGGAGGAGGAGATGTAGGGGTGCTGCTTTCTATGGTGCCTACTTTGCAGCTGTTAATTTTGGGTGGTTAAACATAATGTAGAAGCTTTTGAATTATGGTGTTGGAGAAGACTCTTGGGAGTCCCCTGTACTGCAAGGAGATCAAATTGGGCAATCCTACAGGAAGTCAAGCCTGATTGCTTGCTGGAAGGACAATCTGAAGCTGAAGCTCAAATACTTTGGCCACCTCATGAGAAGAGAGGACTCTTTCGAAAAGACCCTCATGCTGGGAAAGATTGAAGGCAAAAGGAGAAGGGGGCGGCAGAGGATGAGATGGCTAGATAGTGTCACCGAAGCGATGAACATGAAATTGAGCAAACTCCAGAAGCTAGTGGAGGACAGGGAGGCCTGGTGTGCAGTGGTCCATGGGGTCACGAAGAGTTGGACATGATTTAGCGACTGAACAACAAAAAAACATAATACGGAGAAGGGGAGGGGAAGACCAATTGGGAGTGTCATGCCCAGCAGTAGCCCTGCCACTGCCACCTGGGGCAAAGAGGTACTTCTAAAAACTGCCTCCCCTGCAGCATAGAGCCTTTTAAAGTGATTGTTTGCTGGTGTTTCTCTGCTGCTGATCTCCTGCATATCTCGCACTGGATTGCTTCTTCCACATTCCGGTAGCTCAGCATCCCCGGCATCTGGATTTCCGCAGATGCAACAGCGGAGCGCAATGTTTGGGTGAGATTGGTAGCAGTGATAGCAGGTTCCCTGGGAGGAATGGTAAGCTCTGGTTGCACTGGGGATGACTAAGCTCCGTTTACATGGAGGGAGAGATTTCCAAGGGTGCTGAATCTGGCCCATGGGCCAGAGTCTGGATAGCCCTAGTTTATTTCTTAATGCTCATTTCTGACTGTGAAAAAGCTTAAGGGTGCAATCCTAACCTGGAGTTAGGCCGGCACAGTTAGGCCATCAAAGTGTGGTTGGCACAAGGGCAACCATAAAGTATGTCTGGACCATTCTTGGAGTTAGGGAGGATTGTGCATGTTTGTGTGCTGGCCTCTCTGAGTCTGAGAGTGGTCCAAACATACTTCATGGTGTCTCTTGTGCCAGCCAAAGTTTGCCGGCCTAACTCTAGGTTAGGATTGTGCCCTAAATTGAATGAATTGGCATGTGCTGACTGTGTTCCCCCTGTTGTTTACCTCATGGTTCATTTTAGATTGTAAGCTCCATGGGGGCAGGGACCTGGTCATGTTGTATATTTGCCTTTACAACTCACAACACTGTAGGAATTCTAATAGTTCTAACCTGAGATGCAATCAGCCCCTGCGTGATAAAATTTCCCTATTCAGTCTTCTGACCGCTACATGCAGTCCTCCTTCACTGGCACTTAAGTGCAGCCATCTGCTTGTGAATTAGACTAAGCACACAGTAATTGTCGTCGGAGGTTTTCTCTTAACTGTTTCCCCCCCCCCTCTAACTCGGCAAGCACTAAGTTGTCGTAACTGTGGTGCTGTCTTCTTTTGACAGAGCTTTAATTATGAAGGAGGTTGTTTTTTTAGGATTGATTGCTAGGAATGTTAATTAAGCATCATTAGATACATAGCCCACGACAGTCTTGTTTATCGAGCACTGGGGACATCAACTTGGTGCTTGCGTTTTGAAAGGCCAGCGGTACGTCTTCCAAAGTTCCCGGTGTCTGCAAGTAATTCAGTGCAGGATGTGCAGTTGCTTGGCAACTTGAAATTAAGCTGTCTTTGCCGGATCTGATCTGTTACCTTTTCAACCCTAACAGCTAACTTAAGTGGGTGAAATAAGCATGGCTTCATGCGTGTATGTTGATCAGCAGATACCGGGGCATAGCATCACAAGTGGCA
>JAJKFI010000051.1:4643618-4655313 GCA_029204185.1 Lerista edwardsae | reverse complement strand
GAGATGATTGTTTAAAATTCATGAGTGATGATAGGTCAGTCTGATTACACTCTGGCAATGTTTAAATAAACATATAAATGTTGAGTTCAGTCCCTTCACCAGTCTCCAGAATAGGAGAAGCATTGCAAAATAGATTATAAAGTGACATCTGAAAGACCTCTTGAGCACGGTGCTTGGGATAGATTAGGAGGGGGGAGGGAGAGAGAGCTGGTTTTGTATAGTGGTTAAGAGCTTGAAACCCTCAGTTAAAGGTCTCATTTTTGCCATGCACTTACCTGGTTGCCCAGGGCAAGTATTGTCTCTGAACCTACTTAGCTGCAATAAGGGATAATAATACTTGCTTATCTTTCAGAGTTATTCTAAGGACAACTTCAAGATAATACATGTGAAGTGCTTTACATATTTTACAATTACTGAGTGTCATTATTTGTTTTGATGTGCTGGATGTGAAGACAGATAGCTTGTTAGGGGGAAAAAGCATAGAGCAGTGGTTTCCTACCTGGGGTATATGTACCCCCAGGGATACTTACCAGGACCTGTAGGGTTACTGGAAAAAGAATTGAATAATAACAGGAAAAGGCAGGTCTGTATTAGAACAACTTGCAGGGCTGGCAAGGTAGGAAGGCTGTTATCTGGACTGCCAAGGGGTACACAAGTGAAAAAATGTTTGGGAAGCACTGGCATTACAGCAAAGAGGCTGAAGGTTTGACTCTAATCTGAGATACTGAAGACACTGAGAATGCAATCCTAACCTGGATTTAGGCCAGCACAGTTAGGCCAGCAAAGTTTGGCCAGCCATATGTTTGGACCACTCTTGGAGTCAGAGAGGCCAGCATACAGATGTGCACCATCCTCCCTGACTCCGAGAGTGGTCCAAACATGCTTTACGTGGGCCCTGGTGCTGGCCAAACTTCGCTGGCCTAACTATGCTGGCCTAACTCCAAGTTAGGATTGTGCCCTCCATCACACGAGAGGGAGGGTGTATTTTTGTTTATTTTCTATTTTTTTTAAATAAATGTGAAACATCTCTGTGTGCAACTGTATTGGTCTGGAAAAACTTTGGCTTTTGCCTGGCACAGATGTGGAAATTAAGTGTACCTTGAAAGGCTCATTCTTTTTGTGGAATGCAAACAGAGCTGTGCCTAAACCAGAGCTCATTGAGCGGTTGTTATTCTGGAATGGTGATAATGGTTATAAACCTTTAAGCTGACTTGCAGTGAAGCAATAAAGACAAATCACTACAGCAGAGCGCTTTGGTCGTTTGCCAGCTCTGCTGTCGTTGGCCTGAGAAGAAGAGAGGGTTTGGCAGGACTATTTTTAAAGAGGAGGGGGAGATGCTGCTGCAAGGAACTGCATAATATTGGGGGGTGAAGGTTATTCCCCTAAGGTTAACTTTAAAATGTATTTGCTACTGTAGCAAGTTTGCCTGCTGCCAGTTCTGCATAAGAACTCTTGCTTCTTGGAGATCAAAAGATATTCCTCTTAGATGAAATAAAAGATGATTCATCATGACTGTGGGTGCATATTATATGTGCATGAGAGAATAGGAATATTGGGAGCCTCAGCTTTTGATGCTGAATGTTTAATGTGCTGTTGAAGCCTTTTCTATTAAAATGTCTGCAGCCTTCCTCCCCCACCCCAATAATATGCTGGTAAGTAGCCCTGGTCTATGTAGGTGGCCAGGGCTCTAACTTCTGTGTTTGCTGCTGATCTGTCCGTTTGCCACGGCTTCCAGTTGCGTTCAGAAATGGGGGGGGCGTGCCCCTGGCACAAAAATCACAGGTCCAAAATATTAAAGGGCCATGCGGGGTGGTCGTCTGAGACCCAGAGAGTCCAGTCCCACTCTTTTTGCTTCAGTTTATCTTTGAAAATGTATTTTTGCACCAAATGAGTTGTGTCAAGCTGCCCAAATTTGCTTCCGAACTAGGCTGTCCAAGGCCACGTATGTTAAACCCGCCCACCTCTTGGGACTAGGAGAAAGTGGCGGGTTTCAGCTTCTGTGGCACTGAGAGTCATTTGTAGGCACTGAACTGATCACATGTATCGGAAACGCTCTGCACACGCTTTAGATACCACAGCAATAAATGAAATACAGTCAATCCTCATTATCTGCTAGGGTTAGGTTCCTGGAAAACTTCGCAGATAACTAATCATTTATCCTATGGGATCAATGGGATTAAGTGTAAGGAGTACCTTATCTGCCATCAGAAGAATCCATCAGACCCCCTCATGAAGCTAACAGAGTGCAGCAGGAAGTACCAAAAGATATCCAAATGTGCAGACACTTTCCAGAGGCTGCAGGGATCTTCAGAATGGCACCTGTGACCAGCATGACTGGAAGATGCTTTTGCCAGCCATTTTAAAGGAGTCAGCCCTGGTTACAGGTGCCATTCTGAAGGTCCCTGCAGCCTTTGGAAGGTCTCTGCATAATGGATAATGAGGACAGAGGTGCAGATAACGAGGAAAGTAGCAATTCTGCCCCTTGCAGTGAGGTTGCAGATAGCAAGGTAAAGAGATCTGACCATAACCTTTAAAATATTTTTTCCCCAATGACAAAATAGACAAAGTAGTTCCCAGCAACAACTACTGTTATAAAATTTGGAATACTAAACATATTCTAAATAGGCCATCTGACTTCCAAATTCAAAATTGAGTGCCATTTTAAACTAAAAGGACAGGTGGTGTTGCAGTTTAAAGATACTTTAATTCTGCTTTTTATGGGAGTGGGGATGCTATTTTTTCCTTTTCATGGACCCTAATTTCCCTTGTTATGGCACTGACTTATTGCCATTCATAAACGTTGGGAAAGGGGCCATAGCTTGGTGAAGCTGAAACCTATGCTCTTAATTCAGTGGGTTCTAACTTCAGCTGACCCTCCTCGCCATCTTCTCCAGCAGATAGCAGGATGTCTTTGCCTTAAATCCTGGGAAGCTGATACTAGGAAAGTACTGGTTTAGATAGACCAGTGGTTTCCAACCTGAGGGTTGGGACCCCCAAGGGAGTCGCAAACTGATTTTCAGAGATTCATGAAGAGCTTGGGACAGCCATCTTAAAAAGCTGGGTACCAGTTTGGAAATTTCATTTTGGCTAGGGAAGAGGCTTCCCCATTAGACTGCCATTTCCTCAATGCTTGTGGTTGAGAGAGAAATTAACTTTGTTATGGGCTCATCTTGGGGTGTATGTGTGTGATGATGTTCCTCCCTTCCATGCGCATGCTTAGGTGAGCCTCGGCACATGGAGAAGAAGAACGTAAATACTCTGTAGGTTATCTAAAATTTGGCTTTACCACTTTGATCAGCAATGACATGGGATGCACAGCAATGGGAAAGGATGCATAGGTTTGCAGAAGCCACAATGCGTTCTGTGCAGTGTTGTTCTCAGTGCTGAATCAATCACTGAACTCAAAACTCAAATGTCATTTAGATAATAATAATACTTAGTATTTATAGTATATACCACCTTTCTAGGTCATTAGATTTCTCTTTTGACTTTATTCAAGGCGGTTTACATAGGCAGGCATTTCTAAACCCAAAGGGTTTTTACAATCACAAATAAGTTCTAATCTTACAAGAACTGCTACATTCAGATGACACTTTCAAGTCCAGCCTTTCTTTCTTAGCTGCATGATTGCCTCCCTGCCGGCTGATAAACGACTTCTTGCTCTCACCAAGAAACAGCTGGTCCGACACAACTCCTCTCTCACAGGCAGCCGAACACAGCTCAAATCGTATCAGCCGCATTCTCGAGGTCTGTCGCTCACATAAACTTCTGGTGTTCTCGAACTGGCGACATTCGGATCTTATCTATACAAAGATACAAAGCATTCAGGACATTCTAAAAAGGATATGGAGTTCTTTTGACTTTCAAAAAGTGGAATTTATTAAAAATAATGACTTATTTGCAGCCCTAGGTCTTAGGGGGGCCCTGACAGGTTGCTGTACCTAAAAAGGGGGTCCTGGTGCAAAAAAGATTGGGAACCACTGAGATAGACTACAGATCTCTCAGACTATAAGGAAGTCTCATACTCCTTCAGTTCCAAATTTGAAGAGAGGAAACAGAATGAAGCTGCTAGACAACCATGGGATGTAATCTTTCAACACCAGCCTAGCTGCTGATGGGGAGATTGTCGGTTTTGACTGCAGTTGTGTCAGCATCACAAGGCGGTTGCCATTTGGGCCAGCACAAGCTGATTCACTTTGAAATACAGTGCACACTGCCAAAACAAAACAATACTGCCTTGTTGGCTCACGCAAATGTGTATGTTTACCCAGGCTTAGAGTGGCATTACAACAGTAACACAGACATTCCTGAAATGAAATTTGAATATATGTGTTGTTTCATGTTGGGGGAGAATAGTAAACAATGAAATATTGGCAGTTGGAAGTAGTGTTTTTTTTAAACTCTTGTGCTTACAATCTGATTTCTGAAGAGATCTTTCTCCAGCTCCAGCTAAGAGATGAATTTGGTTGCTGCCACAATGCTTGTTAAAAAGTCAGAGAACTATAGTTTGTTTCCATCCAAATGTGGGGGGTATAATTTCATAGTCAAATATTTCCTTTCCCTCAATATACAAATTACCGTTCCAAACAGTGGAGGCGATTGTGTGAGCATGTATTTCTCTTCCCTCCCCTCCAGTAAAGTTACAAGGACATTCATCTGCCACTGGGCATCCAGTGTGCTGAATCTCAGGAAGATGCTCTCCCCAAGTATAGCATTTGTGGCCATATGGACACACAGTATATGCATGGGGGACACGAGTGAAATTTGGCAGGCATGTCAGTTCAGGAGGGAACTGGCACAAGGACCACTGTAAAGCGCATTTGGACCACTCTCTGAGAGGCCAGCACACAGATGTCCACCATCCTCCCTGACTCCAAGAGTTTACTTTATGGTGGCCCTTGTACCGGCCAAACTTTGCTGGCCTAACTGTGCCGCCCTAACTCCAAGTTAGGATTGCGCACTCAGCCTATCACATTCTTACTAAATTCCAGCGCTGGAGGCCTCAGACAGTCTCTTGGAATCACTTCTTGGAGTTTGGTGTCAGAGTTACTACGGTAACTGAACTATTTAAAGACACAGTTGTTTAAACCTAGCAGTGGAAAGAATGCAGGAAGTAAGGTGCCGAAGTCTGACTGCAGCAAACTTGGCTTGTGAGATCTGTAACCTACCTTGGGCCCTTACAGCAGTGGTTCCCAAACTTAACAGGGTCGACTCAGCAGCACTGCCATCTTGTGAGATCCAAGGTGAAAGTGCCCAAATCCCATGAGGGGTCACCAGGCAGGAGGGGTCACCAGGGACATCCTGCAGCACCCCTGTGAGTGCACTGTGACACCCTAAGGCATCGTGACACATACACTTTGGGTACCCCTCCCTTAACAGCATTATATGAACAGAGAGAACACTGCCCTAAGTGTTGGGAAACGTTCGCTGTGTGACATTCCCGTTTTATATCCAGAATATTCCTGAACACTAAACAGAACAATCTTTTGACCTTTGTTTATCCATTTGAACCTCTGTGTGAAGCAAAGGCCATTTCACACGTGAGACTGGCCCCAATGCAAGCATCCTATGTGTGCACAAGACTGCTTCCAGGCTTGTGACCTAACGTGCTGGATTCCCAGTGGATATGGACCACATTCTGCGCATATACATGATCTCTGCAATTTGCATGTACAAGGCTGCTTTTAAAAAAAAATGCTGCAGTCATATACGTTATAGCAGATGCACATCAATTTGAAGGTTCATGCCAGCGGAACCCTGGCGCTTGGGAGCTGCCAGACGGCTTCTGCAGTGCACGCCAGGGGGTTGCTGCCAGGGTTGTACTGCCTTGGTTCATGCAACTTGAAAGGTAGATCTTTAACTCCTATTGTAAATGGACAGCCTTCTTCATATCTCTTCTGAGAATTGCATCGTGGCTGGATTTGAGTGGAATGATGCATGAGGGCCCAGGAGGAATCTGAGAAAGAAATGGAAGTGATGAGAGAGGACAGGTTGCAGAGGTGACAATGCTCCAGGCATCTGTAAGCACCCTTCAGATCTCCTCTGACTTTTAAACAATCGAAACCCTGCATTTTAATCAAAAAGTGAATGCATTTCTCATTTTTGAGCTTTTATGTGGATGTCTCTTCTGATAAGAGCAATCTCTCTCTCTCCCCCTGTGTGAAGAAGGACGTTCTACATTTTCAGCCTGCATCTGGTACTTCAGCTTACTGGGAAACTTTCAGTTGAGCCCGAGTCTTTTATTTTTAGTTTCAACTGACATGAAATATCTCTCGTATCTCTTTGGTGCTGCTGCTGCATTGTGCTTCCTCCCCCGCCCCACCTCCTGAGGAATCTAGAATTTCATAGAAGTAAAATGTAAAAACTGAACTATTATTTTTTCTTGTGTCATAATGAACTGTGATTTAATATTTTTTTCCTACTGAGCTCCAATAAGTATTTGTGTTGGCGGTATAGCATTGGCCATTTTTGCATTCAGTGAAAAATATCAAATTTGTGCTCCACAGGATTGTGGGCTGAGTGGGATGAAGGTTTGTTGTGCCTTCTTCACCCATCTGACAGCGGAACATGTTTGCCCCTGACTCAGCCCCTTGTCTCTGCATCTCTCAGAGTGCAATCCTACCCTAGAGTTAGGTCGGCACAGTTTGACCAGCAAAGTTTGGCCGGCCCAAGTGCCACCGTAAAACGTGTTTGGACCACTCCCGGAGTCAGGGAGGATGGTGCATGCCTGTGTGCTGACCTCTCTGACTCTGAGAGTGGTCTAAACATACTTTACGGTGTCCCTTGGGCCAGCCAAATTTTGCTGGCCTAACTCCTGGTTAGGATTGCGCTCTCTGGGGTTAGTCTGGGGCAGAGCACTGTGTACACAGCAAAGGTGAAAGTATTCTGTTACAGCAAACAACTGTCCAGACCCCACGCCTCTTTGGAAGAGAAGGAGCAGGGCCCTGTTATGGTCAGCCACTGGGGCCCCAGTGAGCCAGCACACCTGATGCATCACCAGAGGCAGCCCAGTGAGATTACCCCCTTGTCCAATGTCAAGGAATTCTAATATCCCTGTGCTCTTAGTCCCCCGCTGTGCCCTCCTCAGTCTCTCTTGGGATCTCAGGAGTGGTGGTTATGACAGACCAGGTCCGGGCTTCGACAGGACAAGATAAAAAATGAGGAAAAATTATGCAGGAGGACGTCTTCAACATGCAGTGCGACTCCCCCACCCCTTTAGGGGGAGAGCAGTACCTTGTCCCTCCCACCCCTCGTCAGAGAAAACTGGACTTCTGTCCGCAAACTTTGCTCAATGTGTGTAGTCCTCCTGACCTTGGCATCCAAGCTTACTTCTCCTCCCCACCCACGTCCGTCCTGTTCTTCACTGCAGACTGTCTCCAGGCACGGTGTCCCTGTCCCCCTGTTCTGCCTCCCACACATCTGGATTCTTACCTCCTGGGACCCCATAAACGGTCCTTTTCAACCAGAGAAGCGTGCCTAAGAGCAGAGTTCCTGTCAGGCTCAGGCCTAATACAAATGCTTCTGGGGCACATTCCAAAGCTCTTCCTCGTGGTCGCACTTGGGTCTCCACTTTAAGTGGTTTCCTAGCATGTGAATTACAATTCCTGCTGGATTATAGATGGTAGCCATGGCAACAAGTTCCTCCTTCTTTCTCTTCTTTCTGCAGGAGTTGCTTTTGGAATTGTCTTACTGCAGGCAAAGTAACTGAGATGTCAAGCAAGAGTTAAGGCCCAAGACTGCTTGCAAAAATAGAGGTGTCTCAGACAGGGAGAGAGCTGTTGCAGTGCTGTAGGGACTGAAAATTCATCTGTGCCTTCCACTTGGCATCTTTGCTGTTGATGCTAGAATTTGTCCTCCTTCAGCAATGAAACTTTAAAAAAAAAAATTGTAGTTTTAGTAAGGATATGGGTAGACTAAGAGTAAGGGGGAAGGGTGATAATTGCAAACAGAAGTTTCCTGCAGTGTGCACCCATAATAGTTCAAGGCCAGGCTGCCGAAATTTATTCCAACAACGGCAGTGGCAGTGTGGAGGGAGGCTTCTGAATAATTCATTTTGCCCCAAGAAAACATCCTGCTTGTCTTTTGTACAGAAATCGGAACTGAATCCAATTGAAAGTATATTTCCCATTTGTTTTTTTATTATTTCTGGGAGGGGGCACAATGGAATTGCGCTGTTTCAGGTCTTTTGCTATAATTACGGAGAAAAGGCGATTCTTAATGAAAATGCCTAGTGTTTTGAGAAGATGAGGAAATTGGGTTTTTTTTTCCTCTTTCTAAAATGACTGCCCCGGCGAGCGTTTTTAATGAAATGCAGCTTTCTTTCATAAATAATGCAGAGCTTGGCGTTTGATTAGGTGAAGCGAGGAGGACTTTGCTCCTAATGAGATACACGGCAAAAGAGATATTGCTTGCAGATGGTTGCCATTACTGGTGACATATATACTGTGGTGCATGCACTTGCACGTGCGCCTCTGAAGAGGGAATCCAAATTTGAAGGCTGTATTTCATCATAAAAAGAACCCATAGGGTGAAACGCAGACACTCTTTGCAAGCATTGGTTCTGTTTATTTGACCAAAGGCTATGGCCTGCACCTGAATTAGATTGCAAGAACTCACTCACTCACTCACACACACACACACACACACACACCCCTCTTCCTTGGAGCAAAGGTGTAGGGGACAGAAACTAGTCCTTTCCTTCTTGGAGTTTTTGTCCTTGTAGGCCAGTGGTTCTCAAACTGAGAATTCATTGGGGTGCCTCGGAATGTCCCCAGTGGCGGCTTCTTCTTAGTTCTCCCAGGTGTCGCCATTTTGGATTGCACAAGATCTCGCACAATCCAAGATGGCAGCAACCAGGAGAGCTGCGAAGAAGAGGCCGCCACAAAAGAAGGGCATTGTGACCATAGTCAGTTTGGGAACTGCTGCTGTAAGCCAAGCATGTTTTCATTTTAAAAAAAACAAAACAATGTTGAGCAGCTGACCAGATAAGAGTAGTTTTTCTCTTACATGTTCTATCCATCATAGAACTTTTGTCTCTCCAAGAGCTCTGACGTTCTTTTATCCCGCTTTGCAACACTGCGATGGGAGAAGCTGCACCTGTGATACACCGCTGGTATCCTCCAAGCTCTTACGGGAACAATAACACAGTTCCTGTTTGGGAACAGTCATTCTATCCTGGAAATACCCGTGGTCCATCTTGGTACCCTTCAGCATCTCTTGGTGCACCAGCCTCATTCACTTTCATGTACATTGATCCAGGGCTAGAATAAAATAATAAGTTTGCAAGAAGGAAGCACATTGAAAAGCTCTGCGTAGTTTGATTCATTTACAGCAGGCTGATCAGTTTTCGTTCTGTTTCCCATAGGTTGTATCCACGCCATGCAAGTGCACTGAACAACCTTGGGACATTGACCAAAGATTTGGCGAAGGCAAAGGAGTACTACAGTAGAGCGCTTCAGTTAAATCCACAGCACAACCGAGCCCTCTTCAATCTTGGAAATCTACTCAAGTATGTTTATGGTCTCGTTCTGATATTTCCAGTTTTCAGTTCAAACACACACCCTCATTCACCAAGTTAAATCTGGCTGATCTGGTTGTTCTTTCATTTGGCCAGTGCCTAGGGCTGGTGCAGAGGCTAAGTCCTTCCTAACAGTGATTGACAGCATCAGAGTCCAGAGTCGTTTTGAGTCCTGGCCCCACGTTAGTTTTGTCAAAGGCTGTCAGAACAAGCCACAGAAATAGGAGATGGTGCTCCTTAAGTGCTAAACAGCTCAAGGCCACTACTTTGATAATCTTTTGGAGGCTTTGCTCCACATTCCTGCACCTTTGGAGGACTGACTGCTAGGGTCATGTGATAGATTCTTTAAGAAAATGTACTGATAATTTTTTGATATTTCAGTTTCAATTCAACAATAGTAAGGGAACACTAAACTGAGAAAAAAAGAGGTGAGGATGGAGGAGTTCTCAGAGTCCTGATATATAGTCAGGAGACTGAATAGATCCACTTCCATGTTGTTATCCTTTTAGTACAATATCCATCCACAGTCCCATCCTATTCAGCTGTACCACCACTGGAATGCCATTGGAACTACCATTAATGTTCTGGTATCAGCTCCTGCTTTATGGCCATGGCAAATGATGCTCCGACAGCGTGTGAAACTGTGTGCTTCCATAGTGCTGCCAGAGAGGCTGGAGCAGCTCCATGCATGGCAATGAGGAGAGGAGCCTTGGTTTTTATAGAACACCGTCCCGTCCCCTGCTGGAAAAGTAGATAATACCAACTTTACCCACCTGTAGTGGGGCTCTGTTGCTTGTTACTTAGCATAATGTTTAGCCCAGGTACTTTTCGTATTAATTGGTGTAATGCAGGTGTAACATGCAGTACCTTCCAGTCCTCCTAATTAAATTGCTTCCCTCAGTCCGTTCTGAACAACTTCCTACTGAATTTCAGGAGAAGTATTTCCCAAGAAAAGCTGGGAAGTTTATTCAGACAATCTGATTCTGGCTATTAATAGCAGTGGAGTAACTCTGCCTGAAATTAACAAAAACTAATTTGATTCAGGCCTCTAAATATTAATGAACAATATGTTGCATGTTAAGATTGATCTCTGCGAAGCATAGTGGAGAATAAGAAAATGAAAATCAGGGGATAGTTTCAAATGACCTTCTCTCTCTCTCTCTCTCTCTTTTTGTTAGTGACAATTTCATCACATGAGACTGTTCTGCAGGCATCCTGATTTGTGAGCCAGCATACTAGTAATTTTGCTATCAATATTGAGATTAGACAACCTGGCAACTGAGAGTTGGCATTTGTGCGTAACTTGAGTGCTTGCCTCCCATATGCCTCCTGATAATAATAGGTCATAATGATCTATGTTTCTAGAAAGAAATATATACTGTAATCAGTACATTTGTTTTGGAGACCACAGATGAAATATTTCTGGCTGTCTACATTTATCCTTTTACTGAACAAAACCAAACCAGTTTCCTATTTTAGCCCAGAGATGATAACCATGAATGGATTCCACATTTTGATAGGATCTTGGCTTGCCTTGTTTTTCATTGTTTTTTAAAATAAAACTTGTGTGTCGTCATGGCCCTGTATATAATAAAGAATGACCGGGGGTGGGTGGGTGAGAGAGAAAGGGGGGTGTTGGTGTTGGTGCACAGAACAGTTTCCTAATGTAAGGTAGTAAGACTTCTATCTCCCAAAAGCCCAGGAGGGCATAGTATGCGTGAGTATTGAGCCAAGTGGCAGCCCACTGTGGCAGACAGAAACTGTCTTTTTTTTTTCCTTCCTTGTTTCAGCTGGATCTGCACATGCATATAGAGTGACCTATATGATTTGATGACAGGTGCGGATTCCATTTTTGAAACCTCCCCGTTGTAAAAAAAAGAATATCCTCTCAAGTAGAAAAATATCCCATAAGGGAGAACGGTTCTAGTGCAACACTGTCCCTGCTACTCTAGTTTCCTGTTTGCAGGGAATTATTTTATATAGCCAAGCATTTCAGAGAATGATAGTCTCCACCAGTAGTCTGAAGTGTTACAGTACATTCTGCCAACTCAGGACCCTACCCTAACAAGACTTGTCATTTCCTGCTTTCTCAGTCCATTATTCCAAGAACTCACTTTCTTGCCTTCTGTCTTGTTGTTTATTTGGAGTGTTTATAGCAGAGTTGGGGGCTTGTGGACC
>JAJKFI010000051.1:4593212-4643608 GCA_029204185.1 Lerista edwardsae | reverse complement strand
AACATCATGATCTCATGAGAAAGTGGATGTTTGCTAGCCAGCGCTTCCCGTGAGAAACATTGCCTGCTTATGTTACACTATCTAAAGGGAGTTCAGCTACTGTGTAGCAGGTTGCACTAACAAGCTGGGAAGCTGACCACCTCAAGGACACGCAGGTGCTCTATCTGATCTGGAGACGGAGAGACGGAATGCCAGTTTCCACCAGTTCTGGAGTGTGTGGTGTGAAACTGCAACATGTCTTCCCCCTGTTCCCTCTGCTATGTTTCCTACTATTTCTCACATTTATTGTGCGTCTCCTACAGATGTGCATGCTAGGAACTTTTACAAATGACTACTTTCCTGAGCTTCTTCAGGTGCCTAGAAGCTGTGTGTGGCTTATGAGTTGTTATTTGTCTCCTGCCTGTTCTTGTAGTTGGATTATATACATGTTAACATGTAAAGGAATTCTGTCCTTGAAATTGTATTGCATACATGTTAACTCTGATGAAACTTAAACATAAACAAGCTTTTTAATCAGGGTTTTCTATGCAGCAATGTGAGAAAGAAGCTCAATAATGAAGATGGAAATTCAAACCCATCTCAGTTACTGTGCAGTTTAGGTTTGTACAGACACAAATCGAGCCTGAGTTTATTGCTGCAGGAAGAGAAGAGAACTGAATCTACAGTTTGCTACGCTCTGCCTGTCGGTACATCAGAGAAGATAATAGACACTCCTGTCTCCTGGGACCCTTGAGTGCTGTGGCTACTCTTGCAAGGCTGTAACTGATTGCCTAGAGACCCCACAGCATTCAGTGAATTCGTTTGACCAAGGTCTGTACAGTGCTTGAAGAAGAAAAGCTATCCCAAGGAGCCATTTCTACAATTTATACATCTTTTCTTGAAAACCCATTTACACTGAAGACTGTAGGCCAGGTTGCATCGTCCTGACTCTTCTCCTGAGCTTCTATGGATTGCATGACTGATGGGTCGTATTATTACTGACCTTGATTCAGGTCTGGATTCTTGCCTTCGAATCTTGCCTTTTTTACTCAGGGGGTAATTAATCTGTGGAACTCCTTGCCACAGGATGTGGTGATGGTGTCTGGCCTGTATGCTTTTAAAAGGGGATTGGACACATTTCTAGAAGTAAAGTCCATCATAGGTTACAAGCCATGATGGGTATGTGCAACCCCCGGTTTTATAAGTAGGCTAGCTCAGAATGCCCAGTTGCAAGGGAGTGGAAACAGGATGCGGGCATCTTGTTGCCTTGTGTGCGCCCTGAAGTATCTGGTGGGCCACTGTGAGATACAGGAAGCTGGATTAGATGGCCCTTGGCCTGATCCAGTGGGGCTGCTCCTATGCGTGTGAAGAGGAGCATCTGGTTCTGGTGGCTGTCAAAGAGAAATGCTGTGGAGAATCTTGACTGACCACCAGTGTATATACCTCAGAATTTACCTCAGAATGCCAGATGCAGGGGAGTGGCAACAGGATACAGACATCTTGTTGTCTTGTGTACTCCCTGAGGCATTTGGTGGGCCACTGTGAGATACAGGAAGCTGGACTAGGTGGGTCTTTGGCCTGATCCTGAGGGGCTCTTCTTATATTCTTATGTACAGGGCTCCTAACAGGATCTTCTGGACTGAATAAACCCTTTGTATTCAATCCCCACCTCCGAGTTGCATGTGATCCCTATCCATGTGACAGTGCCTTTGAGCTCTCCCATGTCCCTGGGGTAACCACAGTATAACCCCATATCTGTGGACCTTTGTCTTGGGGATAGATGGGGACACCCCATTTTGATCAGTTGCACTTGTGCCTAGTGTTCATTCTAGGCCTGAAACTGCCTCAAGAAGACCCTCCTCCTGCACCCCTCAGCTTTTCTCCGTGCTTGGCCTACACTTCTCAGCTAGCTTCCGCTTTCAGGTCTCCCCATATTCTTGGTGTCTCCCCAGAATATGCTGTTCCCCAGCCTCTGACTGATGTTGTCTGACATTGTTACAATGGTTATGTGAGCTATTGATCTTGCAGTCAGAGAGGAGATCCAGTTTGCTCTATTTCCACAGTCTTACAGCGGTTAGGAGCAGCTTCATAAGAACATAAGAAGAGCCCTGCTGGATCAGGCCAAAGGCCCATCTAGTCCAGCGTCCTGTATCTCACAGCAGCCCACCAGGTGCCCCAGGGAGGCATGAGACAACAAGACGCTTGCATCCTGTTGCCACTCCCTTGCACCTGATACCAGTAGCCCACCACCTTTGTAAGGAGGTTGCACAATCCATCATTGCCTATAGCCCACGATGGACCTTTCCTCCAGAAATCTGTCCAATCCCCTCTTAAAGGCATCAAGACCAGATGCCATCACCACCTCCTGTGGCAAAGAGTTCCACAAATTAACAACCTGCTGCGTAAAAAAGTACTTCCTTTTATCTGTTTTAACTCTCCCAACCCTCAGTTTTAGCAGATGCCCCCTGGTTCTGGTGTTTTGAGAGAGGGAAAAGAACATCCCTCTATCGACTCTATCCCTTCCATGCATAATTAGCTTCCATTCTTGACAATGAAGCCTGACTCTGGATGAGCAATGCGAACTTCTTCCGTGCCTAAAATTGAGCTTGTCTTTATCTGGAACTGGGCCAGTGCACTCTCAGATACCCGAGGGATCAAGCAACACTGGTAATTCAGGCTGTCACATAAGAGATGCTGTAATCTTTTTTAAAAATCTCTTTTAAAGATGCACATTGTGCTCTGATCAAAGAAAAAAAAAGCTATTAACAGAAAAAAAGAGGGTAATTGAAGGGACTAGATCGTCCTCAGGAAGCATGCCTGTGGGTAATAAAGATTTTTATTGCTGTTGAGTGGGGTTCTTAATTCTTTAACTTCTGGTACTGGCATTTCCTGCTCTCCTGCCAAACACATATTTTTTTGGCAAAGCGGTTGTCTGTTCCTGCTGTCTCTGAAATATGTCACAAAATCCCAATCTAAGGACTGCAGATATTCAGCTTATTTATCAATTTTCAGATCTTTCACTA
This sequence comes from Lerista edwardsae, assembly GCA_029204185.1. NCBI lineage: Eukaryota > Metazoa > Chordata > Lepidosauria > Squamata > Scincidae > Lerista > Lerista edwardsae. The sequence goes on along the minus strand of JAJKFI010000051.1, from coordinate 4,640,606 downwards.
TTGAGAAATAATGTGTGCTGTACATGACATTGTCTCATTTAAGTTGATTTAAATGTGTTTCCTTAGGTATGTTTGAGTCCAGACATGGGCGTCTTTTCCTTTCCTTCATGAGCAAGGAACTAGGTTTCCAGTTGCTGAACTGAAAGGTGGAAAATTTGCAAAATCAAAATGCTTGATTTAGTAAAGAAGAAGGTCTGAGTATCCATTCTAGGCCTGAAACTGCCTCAAGATGACCCTCCTCCTGCCTCAGCAAGAAGAGGAGGAGGAGGAGGAAGAGGAAGAAAGCCAATCATGTGGGCAGGGGCTATGTACCCACAGGGGCTATGTAGCCACAGGCCTACTTTCAAGAAAGATGATTCTGGTGGGGTATTTGTACAGTGTATAGCAAGATTTGTTGGGAGACTTTGGGCCCAATCCTATCTAACTTACGACCACCAGTGCCGCTGTGCTAACAGAATATGTGTTGTGCCATGCAGTGGCAGCGGGAGGGCAGCCGTGGTGGCCTTCTCAAGGTAAGGGAACTTTGTTCCCTTAACTCAGGGCTGCATTGCAGCTGCATCGGTACTGGAAAATTGGATAGGACTGGGCCCTTCATTAGCCACGCCTCTAGGCCATTCTCATATTGTACTTTCAAATGTGGAAGTTGCTTGAGGGCGCTCCTGGGTCACTCCTGTGACCCAAGAACACAATTTGGGGAATGGGATTGAAGAGTAAAATCCTCTATTACCTCAGCCTGCCTTCTTGAATTCTTGAGGAAGAAAGCTACACTTATGTGACAGAGCTGTGACAGCTAATTTTTGTAAAGAAAAACAGTCAAGAGGAGGGGGCCATTCTGTGTGGAGAATTGACTGGGAAGGGGGCCACAGCCACACGAAATGGCTCCTCCTGAAGCTGCTTTATTTTTAGTTACCATGGGGGCTTCCTGGCACACAAGTGCAGCAATGTGTTGTTTTGTTCTTAAAGAACTTGATGCAGGTCTCCTAATCTTTAGTTCAGGAGCCAACCCTGTAGCCTATTCAATCTTATTGTCATCAACTGTCAACGTGATACTGTGGACAAATAGTGACAGAAGTGTCGTTTCTCTTTTTTCATTTCCTTTCTCCTTTATTGTTGCATTTAATCATACTGCTTCCTTAACATTTATATTCACACCTTTCACTGCTTTAGCTTCAGCCTGAAGAAAGGTTGGTTCAAGGCAGTACACTGTGCTGGTTTTATAGATATGAGAAACAGAAGTCAAGAGATTGAGAGAGAAACTGCCAGTAAGTGACTTTAGTCACAAAGGCTCTAAAACAAAGAACTCGGTGTGCTCCTTAATCAGTGCTTCTGGACGAACATTCCATTTGTTAAATAATCTCCTGCTCATTCTAAGGTCTGTCTAAGCAATTTGTACTTTTCCCTTCTCAAAGACCAGTTTTTAAGTCAAATAGTGTAGCTTGAAAAGTGAACTGATGGAATTTTGCCAAGAGAAATACAAATATTTGCAAAGTTAAAATAAGGGTCAGATTAAAAGCAACTTTAACCATGTCATTGGCCCTGATGTACTTGTGTCATTTTATGTAGCTAGCACCTACATGGCCCTTTGATCCAGATTAGGCCTGCAAGAAGGGAAACCCTCTAACCTTCCTACCATGGTCTCAATCCAGCGTTAAAGGAAAAATGGGGGAAGATGTGTATCATCTAGAAGGGCAGAATAATGTACATTCCAGAGTTATAGTGTGTATTAAATAGTCTCATGGCTGGTTTTTCAAGCTCTCCAAAATACCAGAGGGCATATCAGTTTGGAAAATGGGGTATAAAATCTGGCAAATCTGCACAGTTTTTTTTTCTTTTAAGGGAAGTAAAAGTGTGAATCCAAACTAAAATCTCTTGCTTTCCTAAAACTGAACCCTAAATTATAAGTCATTCAGCACCCACTTTCAACTGTAAATAAATGCAAATAAAACTGTGTTATTTTCCTGGGGTTTTTTTCTGTTGTATTTGCTTGTTAAAAAAGCCTTTGAAAATTCAAGAATAGACAGTTGCAAATTTTTTCTTTAGTTCAGTAGTTGCTGCAATATTAATTCTAGAGAGTTGCATTGCAAGTGAAAGAGTTGGAGATTATTCTGAACAGGTCACCAACTTGCTGTTTAAAATTAGTATCCGAACTGAAACAGAACCCACATTTGTAATGGTTCAGCTCCCTGCTCAAGTGTCTTTCAAAGCAGTTTACAAAAGAGCCTCAGTGTAAGGTCACATTCAGGTCCGGCATCAGCAACAGAACTTTATTTTCCACTTGCATTCTCATATTTTTCATCAATTATCTCTAGTTCTCCGTCATGCCTGCCTGGTTCTCTGGAAGGTTTCCTGATACAATAGTAAATGGAAAGGAGGGCTGAAAAGCCAGAAAAGGGGCTTTGTGGGACTTGTATGTGCTGCCCAGCAGGCTAAAGAAAACCTCACCAGCAGGTGCCAAGGCACCAAACTTCGCACGTATCCGATGACTGCTTTCATGCTGACAGGCTGTGGAATATGATCCTATCCCAGGAGGCGCTCGATTGAAGAAATTTAATTAGCTAGTTCTTTCTGAAAAGGAGACGACGGGCACTTTCAAATCTGTTAGCAGTGTTTTAATCAATAGGTGAACTGGAAAAGTTATTAAAAGAACTGCCTTTTCCTCCTCCTGTCATATGACTTGCAGGTCCCAAGGGAAGAAGGAGGATGCTGTTCTCTTGCTGAGAGATTCCATTCGGTATGGACCAGAGTTTGCAGATGCTTACTCTAGCCTTGCTTCACTGTTGGCCGAGCAGGTAACCAGTTCCAATAAAGTTGACTTACAGGGTCTCTGCTGAATCATACGGCACCTTTGTGCAAATGAGAAAAAGGCTCCCCGTGTCCTGGCTGTGCTTGCCGGCAGAAGTGACATCTGATTCTGCAGACATCCTCCTTCTGTCTATGATCTGAACGACACCCTTGTGCAGCACACAACCTGCACAACTGTATGCGGTGGCCCTGATCCCTTAGCCTATACTTTTTCAGTATTGGACTGCATTCTAGTATTCCGTGTGTCTAAGATCTTGCTCTTGGAAATGTACCTGTAGAGTTGGGGGTATGTATTTTGTGTAGGAAAGAAGGAATGAAACATGAAAACAATACTATCCCATGGTTATCCCAATACTGTTTGACCTGTATGATCGATGCATAAAAGGTAAAGGTTTCCCCACGACCGACTGGTCTAGTCGTGACCGACTGTAGGGGGCGGTGCTCATCTTAGTTTCTAAGCCAAAGAGCTGGTGTTTGTCCTAGGACAAGCTTCCGTGGTCATGTGACCAGCATGACTATACACCAAGGTGCACGGAAAACCGTTACCTTTCCACCGAAGTGGCATCTATTTATCTACTTGCATTTTTAGGTGCTTTCGAACTGCTAGGTTGGCAGGAGCTGGGACAAGCAACGGGAGCTCACTCCATTGCGCAGTCTTGAACTCCCAACCTTGCAGTCAACAGCTCAGCGGTTTAACCCACAGCGCCACCACGTCCCAAGGGAAGAAGAAGGAAGCTGTGATCGATGCATATTAATGTGCAAATATGATCTCTCTTTTTGCATAATTTATTCTGCTTCTGTGAGCCAGGAAAGGACAAAGAGCAGTCGAGGCCAAAAGAAATTTTGTATGTTGTGAGGTGGAGCACTAGGCTTGAGCATATCCACCCCTTCACTGCAGAAGCAACATATGTAATGTTGCAGTGGCGGACCCAGCTGAGTCTCTGCCCCAGCCGGGTCGACAATCGCCACCCCCCAGTGCTGGCTCCCTGCTTCTAACCCCACCCCACCGTGGCCCCCGCCATGCTGCACTCCATTTCATAGCACTCAGAGCAGGAGCAGGCTCTAATTGGGGTGGTGATGAAAAATGCCCTCCGCACAGCCTTGCCATGCCCCCTGCTTCCGGGATCCATTTCGGGCAGGTGGGAGGGGCCAGCTCCCTTACTGATGCCCATGGGTGTGCCACCTCTGCTTGGAGCACACAGGGGCAGGGGTGGCTCGGGCAGGCGGGCAACCAATGGCAATCTCTTTCCTTCTCTCTCTCTGTCTCCCCCTCTGCATCCCCCAAAGGAAGATATTCCATTTTTGCAAACACTTAACTTTTAAACATGTACAAGATTTTATGAAGTAGCTCTGAAGTAGTTTCTTTTCATTCTGCTTATGTAAGGTAAATTAATCTTTGGAGGAGGAATAAGCATGATATTTTATCTCAATAAAATACTGCAGTAGGCATAGTCCCTTCCTTCTTCATTCCCTGTGGTGTATCCAGGTTGATAAGGCTAGCAAGAAAATCCTGGAAGGAGTGGTGGGATAAGTAAATCTGGGCTCTGCCTTCAGAATGTTGATGCTGGGCTATTTGTGCACATAGTGTTGAGAGAGCCACCCCTGCATGCTAATATTTTCTTCTTCGATGCCGCTAGCGTACCAATAAGCTCCACCATTGAACCATCCCTGGAGAATAAATGAAATTAATTGCTTGCAGTGACAACTGATTAAAAGAGTATGGATTTTCAATAGTGTTGAAACACTGGTCAAAAGGCCATTAGAGCAATAACTAATGTTGAGTCAAAGGGGCTGTGTGTCAAATGCAGTTGCCCCTTAGCAGGTATATAATGTGCTTTGCTACAAAAATGAACATCCTTGATCTGTTTGTTCTGCACAAGTCCCTCCGCCCTTATCTCATGGAAGGACACAATTTAAAAAAAGTAGAAATAAAAAGTCAATACAATACAAATGAGGTTATAGACTCAGAGACCTTTTTGGGCACTATGGTCCAAGCAGGTCTATAGATTGCAACTTCATTTATTTACTGATTTTTGTTGTGCTACCAAAGGAATTGTAAGTGACCTATAGAGCTTGAGAGTGGATGAGTGCATACCCTTGAACATTGTGCAGTTGGGATAACCACCCGCATCTCATCCCAATCCAGATGTGCATTCCATTCCTCCCTTGTGGGAATCAGCACAATTGACTGTAAAGTACTTACATGAGTAAGTGGTACTAACAAGGACAAGGCTGCCAAAGTCTTTGTGATGACATAATATGCAAGATCTTTTAGTCTGGCAATCAAGACCCTGAAGGAACTACTCAGTACTTAGTTTTAATCTGGGCACAGGCTGACTGCATCTGGTATAGCTAAAAAAGCCTTCCACCCATCCCTTCCCCCCCCCACACACACATACCAATGATGTTCAGCCAAGTTTTACAATCATGAATCCTAGCCGCTGTGTGGGAGATTTGGGGGAGGGAATGTTTCAAGTCCCAATGAGAACCTCATCTGGCTAGAAATTCACGGCAGTTCTATCCTTATAGAGGTGCTATCCTTATATCGGCTCATACCACAACATTTTACAACAATTTCTTATAGCATCCCCTAATATCAGTGTGAGGGATGTGGTGGCTCTGCATGTTAAACCACTGAGCGACTGACCAGAAGGTTGGCAGTTCAAGACTATGCGACAGAGTGAGTTCCCGTCGCTTGTCCCAGCAGTTCGAAAGCACATAAAGAATGTGATTAGATAAATAGGTACCACTTCGGTGGGAAGGTAACGGCGTTCTGTGCACCTTGGCGTGTAGTCACACCGGCCACATGACCACAGAAGCTTGTCCTCAGGACAAACCCTGGCTCTTTGGCTTAGAAACTGAGATAAGCACCGCCCCCTACAGTCGGTCACGACTAGACCAGTCGGTCGTGGGGAAACCTTTACCTTTAATTAGCCCATAATTTACACTAAAGTCTTGATATCCAGCTACAGTTTATGCCGAAGCCTCACTGAATGGATGCCCTTTGATACCGAGTTCAAAACTGGGTAGATACCTCTCTATTTATAGCCAGTCTGGGCTTTGATACTAAGCTATGATGTTTGACTCTAGCATACAGTACGTCAGAATCTATTCTTCATCTTCCCAGCAATATGAAGCCCCAGTGCCTCACTGATCTCAGTACATGCCCTCTTTGTATGTGTAGTTCAAGCTTCAAGACTTAACTGTAATGTTGGTACCTATTCATCTCTAGATACCTACAGTTCCCCCACATGAATAGCAGCAAAACCTGAAAGTCTAAGGCTACCACAGATGTGGTGCATTTTTTAAAAAGGTCTTGACTTCAATAGGATTTATCACGTTTCTGAGCATTTCCCCTCATCTCAATACAACTGTTCGTCTCAGATATGTCAACCTGAAATAATTCAGGACAAAGGTTCTTCATGGTACTGAAGAGGGCCAGTTATTTGCATCTTTTTAAAATCTATATGCCTTTCATTGGCAGTAGATAATGCATGGATTTTCTCACATCCTCTGGTTAGAAGGCTTTTTAAGTGGGTCTAGCTAACCTGCATTCACCTATAGCACTGCTAGTTCCACCATGGCTTTTGTCCCTCATCCCAGTTTTGGGGCAAGGCAGAGCCAATGGCTACAGTGGACTTGGATCTGCTCATTTTTTAAGATTATGTTTCTATCAGCCACTTCGTAGCAGAGGGAGTTGGTGAACTGTGTGCTCCATGTGGTGACCCTCCATTCATCACATTCTATCCAGACAAAACTGCGTTGAGACCAGACAGTGCTTTTTTTTTGCATAAAGTTGTCCCAGCATTTCACATTAATCATGATTTGACATTGCCTGTGTTCTTTCAAAGCCCAGTTCCGGAGGGGGAAAGAGCTCTGCACACACTGGATATTAAGCAAGCCCTTTGCTTCTGTGTTGATAGAACTGCATCATTCCAAGCAGACAGCAGAATGTTTATCTGTTACCAGAGGCCCTGCAAGGGCAAAATTGTTTCTTCCTTGTGCCTAGGTACTTGGTGACTAAGACTGACTCCCTGGCTTTCCAGTTGACTAAGGGCACAATCCTAACGGGGAGTTAGGCCCGCATAGTTAGGCCAGAAAAGTTGGGCCAGCACAAGGGCCACTGCAAGGTATGTTTGGACCACTCTCAGAGTCAGACAGGCCAGCACACAGACATGCGCCATCCTCCCTTACTCTGAGAGTGGTCCAAACGCGCTTTATGGTGGCCTTGGTGCTGGCCAATCTTTGCTTGCCTAACTCCAGGTTAGGATTGCACTCTTACATGTATAAATAGCATGGCGGGGTAAAAGGAGCTTTAACTCTACCCCCCTGCACACATACTCCAGATCACCACGCACGCAAACATAGCCCATCTAATGGTGTAACATTTCATTTCACTTGTCCCTGTTGTGGGCCAAAAATGCTAGAAGTCAACTTCTAAATAGCTCCCGTATAAAGTAAGCAGACGACTGAATAGTAGGTTCTGGATTTATATTTATTATGATTGGAGGCAGGTGGGGGGAGAACTTTTTGATTGCCCTGTTTGGTGCTCCATAACACGTTTTCTCCAGTAATCTAGGACTCTGAAATGAGCCTTGAAGTTCCTCTGCTCCAGTAGTTGTAAAAGGTGCTCTTAAGATTAATGTTTCGTGCTCAAGGGAGTTGGGTTGTAAGTCAGTGTAATTACCCTGTCCTCCCCTTGAAAGGTGATTTTCAAACCACAGCAGACTTGAAGAGTGATCACTTTCACAAGCCACTGTTCTAGTGAACCCCAAACCTATCAGGGGTGACCTGCTGTTTTGAAGCTTTCATACCTTTCAATTAAAAAAAAAACAGCTTCTCTTGCTGGGGTGCCAGCGTGTCATTCTTGTGGACTTCAAAGTACCTGCACACCCTATTGATGTATTTCCCCCAAACTTGTTTTCATGGGAATGCTTAGGATATGAAGCATTCAGAATGTAGTAGTAAATGTGGCTGTGTAGTGGAAATAGCCCACTGACTTTGATTTACAACAGAATCCGGAGAGGAATTTGCTGCGGTAATACCATTCAAGAGCAGGCAGCATGAAGCCAAAGCTGAAAGTTAGCACCTGTCCACTTGTTGTGAGGGAAACGGTTTCCAATCATCATTTGAAAGCAATGGGCCAAATCTTATGTCATTAAAGGCGCAATCCCAACCAACTTTCCAGCACCGGGATAAAGGCAATGGAGCTCTGAGGTAAGGGAACAAATATTCCCTTACCTTGGCCTCTGTGACTGCCTCCCCCAAATGTAGGATGCAGCATTTACATACTGTACATAGAAAGTTGGTTAGGGTTGTGCCCTGTTACTTCAATTTTTGTAATGTCTTTGATAGTACTATGCAAGTACAGAGTTTGCTAGAAGAAAACCAACAAGGGGGTGGTTAAGTGTGGGGTGTAGACAGGGGAGACGTGGGCACTGGAGCAAGTTGATGGCCATGGCAGTGAGCCGCCATTGCTTTGTGGCAGCGGCCTGAAAATAGCTGCCGGTGGCACACTCTGTGCGTTGTTGACGGCCTATTTATCATGGCAGGACAGTGTCCCGCTGCTGTAAATTGTACTGTACAATAGGCTAGAGTTATAAGTTATTGAATACAGCTTCCAGGATAGCTTACAATCAACATTTTAAAACAACAATAAAAGCAGTTCAAAACCAACTGTTAAAACTGAAGAAATCAAATCAGCAGCAGTTACAAGGCTTGGGCAAATAAAAATATATTCCACTGGCTCTGGGAATTCTGTGCTCCCTCCCCAGGGGCCACAGTTGAAAAGACCCTTTCGCTGTCTATGTCTTGTCTAACCTCTGAAAGTAGAGGTGCCCATAGGAGGGTCTCAGACTATGACTTTAATATTTGAGCAAGTTCTTTTGGAAGTAGGTGGTCGTTCATACGTTACCTTGAAACTGTGCAGGCTGGGCCTACTGACATTTTCAAAACCAAAGTGGACTGAGGAGAATTCCCAGGAGGTGGGTGGGATTCCAGCCATTCCATAACTCCTCATTCCTCCCAGAGGCAAGCCGAAAGAAGCAAGATAAATGATGCAAAACTCACATAGGACCCCATCCTATCCAACCTTCCAATGCCAATGTAGCCATGATGCAACTCTAAGCTAACAAACATTCCCACATCTTGAGGATGCCTTCATGACTTCCCCTCCACTGCAGGATGCAATGCCATGTCCTGTTGGCACGGCTGCATTGGTGCTGGAAAATTGGATAGGATATGGCCCTTAAGTAGTTCACAGAATTGAGATCACAGAATGCAAGTTTTTTTTAAAGAATTATATATATCACCTCAAAAGGGACGTGGTGGCACTGAGGGTTAAACCGCTGAGCTGAGCTTGTTGACCAGAAGGTTGGCAGTTTAAGACCACGTGACGGAGTGAGCTCCTGTTGCTTGTCCCAGCCCCTGCCAACCCAGCAGTTCGAAAGCACGTAAAAATGCAGGTAGATAAATAGGTACCACTTTGGTGGGAAGGTAACAGCGTTCCGTGCGTCTTGGCATATAGTCATGCCGGCCACATGACCATGGAAGCTTGTCCTCGGACAAAACGCCAGCTCTTCAGCTTAGAAACAGAGATGAGCACTGCCCCCTACAGTCGGTCACGCTCCCTAGTTGGTCACAACTAGACCATTCGGTCGTGGGGAAACCTTTTTATGTATCACCTAGGAACATCTGTGTGACTATGTATTTTGTTCATTTCTGCCTGACTATTTTGCCCTAGCAGTCCTAGTAGAGGTGGCTAACAAAATATTAAATAGAATAAAAGTCTCTCGTGTGGCCTCACTTTATTCTCTAGCACAGCAGTTCCCAAAATCCTACTCAGACCTTGGGACCACAGGTGGGGGTGCAGGGCGGGGACTGAGGCTGTGTGTGTGTGTGTGTGTGTGTGTCTGTCCTGATGGCAATTGTGGCACCACTGAATAAATTACAGGTAGCTCTCTGGTTAACCATGTTTGACATCTCTTTCTGTTTTAAGGACCAATTAACAGAAGCTGAGGAAGTATACCAGGCTGGAATAGAGAACTGCCCAGAGAGCTCCGATCTGCACAACAACTATGGGGTGTTCTTAGTTGACACTGGTAAGTGAAAATGAGCCTGAATCTGTAGATGTCTGTCTTGGATAATGTTTTCTGGGTGAACAAGAAAAAAAAAAAGTTCAATTATTTTATTAAATTAAATAAGTGTGTTAATTGTGAGACTTATCAGAGTAACTGAACATGTGCTTCTATGTCTAATTGTCCGTAAATAATAGGATTGAGTGGAAATTATCTAGTTTTGTACTCATTTTTACAAGTGTTGAAAGTTTTTCCAAGTGTCTCCTATTTGGGGTCATTTGTATCTGGTAACCGTACCTAAAAAAGTAACCAGTAGGGCAGTCCCAGGCATGTCTACTCAGAAACAAGCCCCACTGGGCTCAATGAAACTTACTCCCAGGTTAGGGCGCACAGAATTGCAGCCTGAATCAGTTTGGCATCCATTCCAAGATCAAAGTGCCTTTGAAAGGGTTTGCAGTTAGCAACAGAATCCAGGCTGTGGTCTTCCTAGTGCCTGTTTTGTCGTTTAATCCCAGAAGAGCATGGCCTTCCTTCCTTCCTTTCTCTCCAGTCTGGACTATGGCTGTGCACCGTGTCCTGACAGTAATACAACACGACCACTCAGAGCCACAAAAGCTCCAGTCACTTCTCTGGCTCTTTTGCACTGCTGCTCAGTGGTAGCAAAATCACTTTTTATCCCGGTGAGGCAGCCTACAGTGGCTCTAAAGGAAACAAGGTTTTGCAATGCACATGCTTCAGCCAAACACAAATGCTGGAACGGGGAGAGGAAGTAGAATGTTTCTGCTTAGCAAGACTGGTGATGGGATACGGAGCATTTTCACCCGTATACTGCTGATTCCAGTCCAGCTTCTGTGGCTTCAGTTCCCTTTCCTGGCACACGCATAATAGAAACGGTCACTGCGAATGGCACATTTTAATTGACTGAATTTGAATAGCAGACCAAGCAACAGAAGCTACCCTTTCACTTTTCGAGGAGCCCCCCCCGCCCCGGAACAGGCTGGAAACACATGGCTGCACTGCTGCCAACTAGCTTATGTAATTGCCTGGGCCTTGAGCTACTGTGACAAGCGTGTCTCAGAGTTAAAATGGGGACAAAGTACGTTGACTGCTCAGAGGAAAGTGATTTAAAAGCCACTTGCTTGTTTGGCTGAAACATGCTTTTCAGTGCAGCTGCACCAGTGAGGGGAGGAGGATAGAACTGGGCTATGAATGGAGCCCAACTGCAATGCGGTAGAGGTTTATAAAACTCCCAAAGGGATGCACACATGGCACAGTCTACCCTATTCATTTGTGGGTTTAGATATTAGTGACTATTGGTTGCTTACACAGGTTGGTTATAATTGATGCTTTGTATTTTGTATTAGAACGAATAGTCAGGCAGCGAGACCCAGTAGGATTGGGCCATCAGTTCCTCTCCTGTAATCCTATGCACGCCTGCTCAGAAGTAGGCCTCATTATCTTAAGTGGGGTTTACTCGCAGGAAAATGTGTACACACAATCCCCAAGTTGGTGCTTTTGCAGAGCCACGGTGTATCTTTTGCTAGTACTTCCATGCAGGTGCTGTAGCCCCGGGCCAGCCAGAACCAGCTGTTGTGATCCACATCAGTTTCAAGTCAGATAAGGACTTGAATAAGGACAGATAAGGACCTAACTTTTCTGAAAGCAGAGGATTGCAGCCTCAGTGTGTTACGTTATTCAGGGCAATTTTCCAGCATGGGGATAAGGGCAACGCAGCTCTGAGCTAAGGGAACAAACATTCTCGTACCTTGAGGAGGCTTCCATAACTGCCTCCCAACTGCAGGATGCAGCACATGCCCCATTGGCACAGCTGTGTCAGTCCTGGAAAGTTGGTTAAGGTTGTGCCCTAAGTTGTTGTTCAGTTATTAAGGGCACGTATGTCCCACATTCTAGTCTGGGGAATCCTAAGAGAGCTTAATCAAAACATTTAAAACTGTTCTAAACATAACAAGTTGCGCATGGAAAACTCACCTGTACCTTCTCTGGTTACAATTCTCATAAGTGTAGTGATTTGATAACCACCAGGGTTTACAGTTTAGGTGTGGGACTTCTCCTTGTTCTTTCATGCATCCTACACAGGCAAGGAACTGTGCGTTCTTAAAAAAAAAAATTGAAGGAGGCAATGTTTGGAAACACAACCTTTCCATTTTAAATGTAAGAGAATCTTCTAAAGAGCTCTGTTGGATACAGAGTCCACCTAGGAGAAAATGTGGCAGGTAGCAGGGCTGGAATTTGTATTCTGATCATGTAGTGAGATTATTAGTCTCACATTGAAAGTCGGGGGCATCAGAGACCTAGGGATGCTCTGAGGAATGTGGCTCTCACTTAGTTTTGCCCTCATACTGTCATATACACCCACACTCCCCAAAGACATTTTGACAGCACATGTGAAATGAGCAGCAATTAAAATGCTGTGGATTGTGACAATCTTTTTCGTGCCAGCTGAGCCTTCCTAGCTTGGCTGAGGTGGCCAAGATACGTATTGCTATCAATCCAAACTCTTCCAAAACCTTGTTAAAATCTTGGAAGCATACACTTCAAAAAATGCCATTTTAAGAGCTTACAATACCCTTTATTTCTCCCGTGATTTTTAAGCCTTGGCTAGCTCAATCCTATGCTGCCTGTGCACCCATAGAAGCAGTGGTAGCCAAACACCTACCACTGCATCCTACTGGCATCGGGCAGGTGCCAGAGGTTCCTGGGGGGGTTACGTTCAGTGATGTCATGCAGGGGGTACGCGGGGGTACGTGAGTACCAGTTTCTAGGATTACGGCTGGCCCCCCCATTCGCCCGCCCACTCGTCGACTCCGCCCTCTGCAATGTTTGAATTTCCTGCATGTTTGAGTTGCCTGCATGTTCTCAGAGCCAGGCAGGCAGGCAGCGAGCGGAGCCTTTCCTTTCCTTGCCACTGAAAAATGAGTTGCTCTGGGGTTTTAACATGATGCCAGGCCTCCTTCACATGTTCTGGGGGTGCTGTGGAATACTGTTGCAACTGTTGGGTCAGTTTAAAATCATCTGAGGCCTCAAAAAGGGCTTTTTTCATGTCACTTCCTGCCACGACATCACTTCTGGCTTATGACGTCACTTCTGGTGGGCGGGTCCTGACACGTGCCAATCAAAAGTGAGTACCTGTTCTTAAATCATTTAGATGACACCACTGGTTACGTTCATCCCCTTTACCTGAGAAGGGCGCAGGGCCACCTATGGGGCTCCTCGTGTCTGTGCCATCTATTTTGCCGGTGCAGGCGAGAGGGCCTCCATGTTGGGCTACATGGCCTGACACAGAAGATAGGATCTGGAGGCAAAGGTTGCCACCAGTTCCACCCCCTGCTCCTCCCTTCCCCGCACTCAGTGCAGTCCCGCCCCGTCTGGAATTGGCACAATGCCAGTTAAGTGGCCCCTGCACCTACTGGCTGCTAGTGTTGTGTTGCTGCCTCCAGCCTGTGGAGTGATGTTGGGCCGGTGTTGGTGCTGGAAGTGCTTTACAACACTTTTACAGTGCCAGGACCTGCGCTGCGCTTGTACCGCCAGCACTAAGGCCCATAGAATTGGGCCCTAAATTATGGCTATAGTTCTGGAGGTTTTGTTGGCTTGTTTTAGCTTTCACAAGCGTAAGAGCTACCTTCTTAAAACCAAATTTAAAGCTGGAATTCTTCCAAGGTGTCTCAATGCAGGATTAATTTTCATTTCACTAAATTCAAATTGTTGTCCTGTTGCATTCTGAAAGCTCATAAAAGTTAAAAAGTCAAAATAGAAAATCTATTATTTATTTATTTATTTATTTAAAATATTCCTAGCCCACTTTCAGGTTAAAAATATCCCGCGATGGCATACGACCGTATTTAAAGTAACAACAAAAGCAACCTCCTTTTTTTTTTTTTTTAGGAAGCTTTATTATGTTTTATGCTGGATTTTTGTTATCGAGTTTTCTTTAGATTGTGGGTCACCTTTTAGATGGGAAATGCAGAATAACGATTTTTTTTTTAAAATAAATAAAATAGAAAAATAGAGGCAGCAATTAAAATCAAAGATAAATTATACATTAAAAGCCTGGCAGAATTTTTTAAAAAGTCTCTGATGTCTTTTAAGAGCTGCAAGGGGTGTGTGTCATCTGACGGACCTCTTCAGAGTGCAGTTCTAGCCAACATTCCAGCAGTGACCGAGCTGTGGCCCTGGGGCATGTTCTGCATCCTGCAGGGGTGGTGGTGGTGGTGGTGGTGGTGGTGGTGGTGGGGAGACAGTCCTCAAGGTAAGGCAATGTTTGTTCCCTGACCTCAGAGCTGCATTGTCCTTACGCCAGTGGTTAGGATTGCACCCAAAGTTTGGATCCAAAAATTTACAGTGTAACTCAGGCACAGCCTGGACAATGTTATCATGCTTTCAGAGGCTGCTTACTCTTGTTTTGTCCTCCTGACTCCAAAGCCATGGGATAATACTTGGGAATCCTTTCTTAATATTCTGTTGTTGCATGGATATGGTATTATACAGTCACAGGACTGCTGAGATTCTTAAGGTGAGGTAGAAAACAGCTTTCCACCATTAAAAACCTCGAATATGCTATTGGTGATACTCCCTGAATCGTTGTCTTAAAATTTGGCACAGAGTAACTAACGTTGAAATTCTATATATACTTGCCTGGGACTAATGGCCCAATCCTAATGAGGGCCTATGCCCGAAGAAAGTGTGTTCGCCAGTGTGCAATGTTGCAAAAGCACTGTAAAGCACTTTGCGATAGCAGAAGACTCAGGCATGCTGGCGGTAAGGCTGGGGCTTTCCTATTGGTGCTAGCAGTTGTCAGACAGCCCGTCAGAACAGGTAAGTCCAGCACAGGGGGTGGAATGGGGCTGGGTGGGGATGAACGGGGCTGGGGGAGGGCAGAATGTAGCAGTGATGGAGGGTGAGCAAATCAGTCCCGGGAGGAGGAACGGGATAGGTTGCACCAGTGCATGCTGTAACCAGCCCCCCCTTCCCCAGGCCTGATCTATCTGCATGGATCAACATGGACTTAACAAATACCAAGGATATTACATGCACAGGGCTGAGTTGACCTGTTGTGGCTGCTTGGAATTAATGTTCCCTTATCCTTAAACACAATTGGATGTCCTTTTGAATAGACATGTATAGGATTGTGCTGTAGATTAAAGTCTCCACCAGTCTTCCAAATTTGGTGCAAACCTGTTGAGAAATAAAGGAGATTTACCAGGTTGAGATCTTACCTGAATCTTAAAGACCAACACCCCACCCACCCCCATATTTTTGTCAAGTTCTCTTGTGGTGTTTTTCTCTGAAATTGTTTTCAAAAATTCATGTGAGTTTGGAGGCATGTTGTTTTGTTTCATTTTGTTTTTAAATAAATCTGCCAAATAGTTTTTGCTCATTAGCCTTTACAGTCCTATTGTTTTCAAGGGCTAATTGTATTGACATACTTATGCAGCAAGTGAATATTTGGGAGAATCGAAGACTTTTGGTAGCCACAAAAGTGGCTACTGCTTGCTATGATGGGAGCAGCCTGGGTTAAAATTTCTTCTGATCATAAACAACATTGATTGACCAATCCTGTCTAGAATGATCTATAGCACTTTCAAATCTGACCTCACTTTTGCTTTGAAGGATGAAACCATTTTACTGATCTTCTGGAAAATTGCTTTGGAGTAACTAGAGATCATGTTTCTCCACTTCTCCAGGTTTAGTGCAGATCCATTGTGAAATAAACAAAAGACAGCGTAGCACCTTGAATATTTTCCCAGCTGAAGATGCTTCAGGCTGGGGGGTCAGGGGAAGGTTATGTAATCTTTGGCAACTGATTACATGTTGTGCAACACAAGTCTGTTGTGATGATTATTGTGATTATGTATCTGAATATTCCCAAAAGGGCACTTCGGAGGAGTGGTGGAGATTGCAACTCGCTCCAATTCCCGAAACTTCACAAAGAGAGGGTGTGCATCAGATATTTGCATTTTGTGATTTTTTTTTAAATTGAAAAAATAGTGAGTAATAATGTTAATTAATTGCTATTTTAAAAGCCCAGGACACTTTGGTTTAAAAGCAGTAAATATTGAAGTGCTTACAGTTTTCCCTTGTGCGGTAAAAAAAGTATGGGAAATGGAAGCTTCCCCAATTGCTTGCTTGAGATGCATCTGATGAATTGCTGCCTGATTCATCTCTACAAGACACAGTGTTTTCCCAGAATGCCTATAAAATGCAGTTTGTGGGTCTTGGGTAAGCTCACCCTGTTTCATGACTCAAAATGTAGAATAAAGTGAAGATTCTCCCACCCCCTTTACAGAATAATCAATAACTTTGATTATTTTCAGCCTTGATGTATTTATTTGCATCTCACATACAGATTATGTATGCATACTGCTCTGGGACATGTTTCTTCGTGATAGGCTGTGGATTCATGTTCAAAATTTATCTTAAATAGCTGCTTGCTTTTCAAGGCTAGCAATCTACTTTTCTTCAGGATGAAATTAACATTAACAAATGTGTTGTTGTTTTTAACGCAAGACATCGATGAATGATTTTACTTAATCAGTTTACACACAGCTCTCTCTCTCTCTCTTTCTCTCCGCTATAATGGATTTATCCAAAATCTCATCTATCACTTCATGTGTATGGAAAATACAGTCAACCAGCTCCACCCTGTGGTGACATGGAAATATAGTCCATGCAGGTCAATTGAAACCAAGTGTGATCAAGCCATTAGAGCAAAAGTGTGCATAATGTTAATAATTTCATTGCCGACATTCTAGTCCTATTTGCTTTTGTAAAAAGGCATATGCACAAGAGCCCAGGCTACTTTGGGATTGTAGTGGGAGAGGACTGTAAGCGCTCAATCCTAACCTGGAGTTAGTCCGGCACAGTTAGGCCAGCAAAGTTTGGCCGGCACTAGGGCCACCATAAAGCGCGTTTGGGCTACTCTCAGGGAGTCAGGGAGGAGGATGCACGTCTGTGTGCCGGCCTCTCTGACTGGGAGAGTGGTCCAAACATACTTTTATTTACAATATCCCTTGTGCCAGTCAAACTTTGCTGGCCTAACTGTACCAGCCTAACTCCAGGTTAGGATTGTGCCCTAACACTGTGCCCTTCTGTGGTCTCAACATGGATTGCCCTCGCCTTCAGACTTCTTGTTTATAAAGCATCAGTGGGAGTTGTTTTCTTTGTAAAATAGCATTCACCAGGGGTGATCCCCCTTGGGGACACAGCAGGGGCACAGCCCCCTACTCCTGCCAACTCCAAATCCATAACTTGGATTTGTAGCTCCCCACACACTTACAAAGAAGATGAAGCAGGGTCTGTGATGTCTATGCCCACAGCGGCCAGGCAGTTCAGGATTGGCCTATCAGCCACTTAAGAATCAGAGGATATCTATTGTAAACACACACATGCATGCACACGTGGCCATGTACTTAAGATTTTTTTGAACGCCAGTTTTTATGTTGAACGTTTGTATGCCGAAATAGAAGCAAGCAGGATTTCATTTGCAAATTAAACCAGCCAGTTAAATACAATGAAAATCAATAAACTAACCAATTTAATTTAACAAAAATAACCAATAAACGCAGCAATCAAACCAGGCAGTGTTGAGGCTGCTGTTTTGCATTTCCCCTGCACTGGCAAATAATGTCACATCTCTTTTCATAGGGGCAACTCTTGTTTTGAAGCAGCAGGTATGTTAGAAGTTGAATTGTGCCTAAATTACAGCAACATGCACTGCAGAGGTGTTTGCTGACCTTGCTAACTGGGCAAGAGGCACTTTTTCAACTGGTGTTCCTCTTATATTTAGCAGGGGGAGAGCAGTTGTCCCTCTTCACCCCTGTGCAGTGTCTTTTCTAGTGGCTGTTGCTGGTGGTGTTCTGCATTTTAGATTGTGAGCCCTTTGGAACAGGGAACCATTTAATTTTATTATTACTATTTGCCTGTAAACCGCTTTGTGAACTTTGTGTTGAAAAGCGGTATATAAATACTATTGGTTGGCTGATTGATTGATTGATTGCTACCACTTCTTTTTAGACATCATTGTGCATACACGCTTGTGTTTATACTTTAGCAATATTTAGGGGCCTTCAGATTTTTGTTCAAGGATTTGAAACATGAATGCCAAATGTCTGATGTGTGACTGCCATAATAACAAATGAAATAGGATTTCTTTTTTATACTGCAGCGTCCTTTCAGTGTGCTGATGTTTGGGAGATTTTCATCTGCAATCCTCAATTCACTGCCATGGGTAGAGCCCCCACTAGCTTTGCAGACCACGTACAGAATCAGTCATAACCAAGTGTTCTTCCGTAGGCTCTCCAGAGACTGCCGTTTCCCATTACCAGAAAGCCATCGAACTGAGCCCCAATCATCACGTGGCCATGGTGAATCTGGGCAGGCTTTACCGCTCGTTGGGGCAGAACAAAGATGCGGAGACTTGGTACAAACGGTAAGGAAAGGCGTGGCATGACGGGGGTGGGCAAGATTTCTTTCCCTCCCTGCATTCTCAGTTTCTTTAAATGGAACTGAAGTTGTTCAGTTATTTGATTAAAAGACACTCCAAATGGATATTAGAAACATGCAAAGCCTTCTCTGAAGGAATTAGAACAGCAGTCTCCAAACTAGAGACAGCTGTGCAACCAAAAAACCCTCCCTGTCCCAAGCAGTGTGTACCAGTACCACTGCTCCGTGGCTGCAGTCTTTGCCCAATCTGGCAGGGCCGCTCTGGGCAGTTGTGTTTCTGGCACAGCGTCCCAGTAGGCTTTGCACCAGGACATCACCATAGTTACATGGAAAGTTTATTAGGATTGTGGCCTCAGTTTCAGAACTCTCAGAAGGCACATTTATGTTCCTCCTCCTTGCTTTCTCATTTCTGTTGTTCTGTTTTTGATTGTTATCCTTTAGGGCACTGAAAGTAGCTCAGAAGGCTGAAATCCTGACACCTCTTGGAGCGCTGTATTACAACACAGGGCGATATGAAGATGCATTGAAGGTTTACAGGGAAGCTGCAGCCCTGCAGCCGTCTAATAAGGAGACCCGCCTGGCTCTGGTGAGTGTGTTAACCAAACCGCATTGCACAGGCCATTTGAAGTTTAGCAAAAGCAGCCAACCTTCACAAGGCTTGACATAACAGGTGCAACTCTTGACTGCATGCAATACCAGTTGACGTATTTCAGGTTTACACAATGGCATAATAGGGTTACAGGAGGGGGTGGGGAAGAATGTTGGGTGGTTGCGAAGTCCATGAAACCTTCAAGGGCAGAGCATTGGGAATAGGCTTGTGAAAGGGATACTTCCAAAGAAGATGCTGAGAAGTGATCTGGCCACAATAAGCCATGCTCTGGTAACATCCAGGTGAAACAACTATAGTACACTTCTGTGGAGCTGCCTTTGTTAAGAAACATTTATAGGCTCAGTGTACAGCCACAAGGCTATTATCAGGGATGTGCCTAGAAATTAGTATATCTTCTGTCATGTGTATCTTCTACCTTAAAGGCAAAAAAGCAAGCTATGGCTAGGCTGGCCCACAGGCAGGTCACGCTACTAACATGCTGTGGTATCACAGAATGTTCTCCAGTATTCTGACTTTGAAGATCAAGGTACCTCCTGTTCACTGCTTCTTTCCATAGGCTCAGGTCTTGGCCATGATGGGACAAACTAAGGAAGCCGAACAAATGACCAACCATATTGTGACCACCGAGGCAGAGTGCCTGGAGTGCTACCGTCTTCTCTCGGCAATCTACAGCAAGCAGGAGAACTACAACAAGGTGCTTTGGTCAGAAAGCTTTTAATGCAAGCGTTGTCTTATGCTGTATCCTTAGATGCAGGGCCCAGTCCTATGTGTACTGCATCCTATGGGGGGCAGTCACTGAGGCCTCCTCAAAGTAAGGAAACGTTTATCCTTTTACCTCAGAGCTGCATTAAGCTTGCATAAGCCCTGGAAATTTAAGTAGGATTGGGTCTATGCACATATACAAATCTTGGCTGTGTATCTAAAACATGCATGTGAAACAGCCCATTGAATCAGCCCTTACAGCAGCGATTCCCAAACTGTGGGTCTGGGACTCACCAAGGGATCGTGACTCAATTTTTGAACAGTTTAGGCTGTGTGCATCAAGGGTTAAAAAAGCTGCCACTTGGGGTGGGGAGAATTACTGTCCAATCACCATTATGGCCACCACACCCCTTGGCATTTATAAATCAGGCAGCAGCCTCTAGGGCTTCCAAAAAGTTTGTGAACCACTGCCCTGGAGTAGTTATCAAGCAACGATGATGGTTCAAAGAACAGCCAGTTATCATTGTATGTGTGTCTTTTGTCTGCATCCAGGCACTTGAAGCCATAGACAAAGCTCTACAGCTAAAACCAAAGGACCCTAAAGTCATATCAGAGCTCTTCTTCACAAAAGGAAACCAGCTGAGGGAACAAAATCACCTGGACAAAGCATTTGAGGTAAAAACACACAATTGCAAGCCGTGAGACTATTTTGTTTGAATATGAAAATAGCTTGTTTCATTAAAAACCTACACTTCACAAATTGCTTTGTATGCGTTAAAATTAGCTCATATAATTATGGCTATTAAAGTAATGGGGTGCCTAATGGAGTGGACCATATGGAAATTACTTGGTTTAGTGTATTGGAATTATGGGTAGCTTTACTTGACCAAGGGAGTTATCTCTATGAGAGTGTAATCGTGGAGTTAGGCCAGCACAGTTAGGGGAGCAAAGTTTGGCCGGTACAAGGGCCACCGTAAAGCGTGTTTGGACCACTCTCGGAGTCAGGGAAGATGGCGCATGTCTGTGTGCTGGCCTCTCTGACTCGAACGGTGGCCAAAAAGTACTTTATGGTGTCCCTTGTGCCGGCCAAACTTTGCTGGCCTAACTCCGGATTACAATTGTGCCCTGAGGCAGATAATTTGTGGATTTCACCTGTATCTCAACTCAGACATCACATCAAACTATATTTCTGCTAACCATATTTGAGAATTCAAATATTCTCAAATAGTTTGAGCGTCCAAATATCTAACAGGCAAATCATGTTTTAGAACTTTTGACAACTTGATACTAAGTTGACCGTTGATGAGAACTTTGTCTGCTTTGTTGTCCATCCTTCCATTGTGTACATATTAGATGCTGAAGGTCTCTTGGAAAAACACTGTTGACTTAATAAGGATATTTTAGAGAGACATATCCCAACATTCCTCTACACTTAAATTTCTACAATGGACACAGGTGTTTATTTTTATTTATTTATTATTCATTTAGAGCTATAAAGTGGCTGTAGACTTCAACCCAGAGCAAGCACAAGCCTGGATGAACATGGGCGGGATTGAGCATATCAAGGTAAAATTAGTTGCTTGCGTTACTGTTGACCTTGCCTCTTTGCTCATTAGACAGCTGACCAGCATTTAGAAAGAGGTCATAAGTCGGCACAGCACCCCCTGGTGAATAGTTGGTTGCTTGTATGAGGCTAGGAAAGAAGACCAAACCATTGTAGCCATGATGTTTGCACTCACAAAATGAGGCAATCTCTTCTTTTTGCACCACTGAAAAACATTTGCACACATTAGATCAGCACAGCAAAATGCCCTGATGCATACACAGATGGATTTGTCATACATTTGGTCACAGACGCTCCCCTGAGGTAGATTTCGGTGAAGTTCCAAAGCTAAATTCCATATTTTGAAAATCAGCCCAGCTCTAAGGAAGGAAAGTGTCCTGGGGATGCTGCTGAAAAGTTCACAAAGACAGAGTAGGGTTTGAGAATGAAGCTGGAGAACAGGAACATGATTTACATTTGTATGGCACTTAAAGCATGTTACAAATGTTGTCTTGGAATTCTTACAACAAACCCATTAAGGTAAGTTACTGTCGTTAAGCCATTCACCTGCATGTTGCAGATGGGGGCTCAGGTTGACAATATAGTAACTTCCTTAAGGCTACCTATGGTGCAATCATATTCATATCTGCTCAGATGCAAACCACTTTGAATTTAATGGAACTTACTCTGAGAAAAGTGTATACAGTCAGCCCGCATGACCTGCACAAATTCAAGTATACCCCCTCAGCCCTCCCCACAAAAGACAGAAAAACCAATAGTAAGAGACAGTATGTATTTGCTGGATTTGAGGAAGTTTCGACTATACTCAAATTTGGTTTTACTCACCGACTTTGAAATGTAACCCTTGTATAAGACGGTCCAGGATTTCAGCCTTAGTGACTTTGTGGCAGAAGTAAGATTGGAATCTGATTGAGAGCTCAGTCACTTAGCTGCTATACTTTTCATAGAACAGTGGTTCTGTCAGTGCACTGGTTAAAGTATTGGAGTAAGATTGGGGAATTCCCAGGTTCAAATCCCTGAGCTCATGCATGAAGTTCCCGGGGTGATCTTGACTAGCTCTTAGCCTACTCATCCACTGGAGTGTTGTGAGAATAAAATGAAGGGGAAGGGGTAAACCATGTAAACCTTTGAGGATAAAAAATATAGTGAATAAAAAAAATTAGATGGGAGGCTCCGAAGAAGCAGTGATATGCGTGTTCCAGAAACGTGTCACTTAAGAGAGATGTATAGAAAAGGGCTTTTAGGCAGTGGCCTTCCAGCAACTGACATGCCGATACCTTTTTGCAGGGTAACTATATCACTGCACGTGGATATTATGAGAAAGCTTTACAACTGGTTCCAAATAGCAAGCTACTGAAAGAGAATTTGGCCAAGCTCGATCGCTTGGAGAAACGGCTACACGACATTCAAGAGAGAGGATAATGGGGACAAACCAAACAAGTGTATTCATCTTGAAGAAGCAAGAATAACGTGGAATCTTCCATTTTCCCACAAGACCGAATTGGAGTGACGGTTGACAACTGAAAGGAGTGACGGTTTTAACTCAGAACAAGAAGCGCAAACTTGGGGACCACACTTGGGGCACCAAAGCTATGGGAGTCCTGCTGTTTCTCTCTTGGTGTGCCATAGAATGAGGGAAAACTTAATTTTAATCCAGATTTAAGTTTAGGTTTGCCTCATACTACTACCATTTGTGTTGAAAGTGAGAAAAGTGCATACAATGCACTGGTCTCAAACTCATTAAAAATATCAGTGCTAGGATGACTGTGAAATGGTCCCTGTTACAGCAAGGACTGGAGAAGGTGGCCTTTTTATTCAGTCTTGCTAAAAGGAGTTCTTTATCCAAGGGCCCTGACTGGCTAAAAAGATTGTGGCAGCAACCAACATGGAAAAGAGGGAAAATGCGGTGGTGGCTCTTGCTGAGGGAAATGGGAGCCATCTTCTGTCTAGGCCCTCAAAGGGCTCTAGTAATAGTTCCTAACTGTCATTTGGGTGCAGCTAGTTCTCAGTTGAGTGTGTTGATTCTGAGGAGATGGAATCCCTCATAAATTATTTTTGTAACAGTTTATGCTTAAGGTATCACAGCAATGTTAGAGTTTGCTTTTGCGGTGGGTAGAGCTCAGTGGCGCCCCCATTCAAGGGGCACCCAGGGCAGGTGTCCAAATCTGCCATATCCTATATATGCCACTGGGGCCCTCCCCAATTTCTTTTTCCAGTGCAGTTTGTTGGGGGAACAATGAGAGGAGCTGGGCTTCCAGAGGTCTGTTACACAGACAGAAGCTTCCCAAGTGGCCCTTTGGATTTTAGTTAGTACCGAGACAACAGGGACGTTGTGTCTGGCTACGAAGTTTTTGGACTGATTGGTTGTGAGCTCGGGGGATGGGTGAAGAAAGCAATGTTTGAAATGCCTGGTGTTTTGTTTTTTTTTTCATGTGGAAATTCCACTCCCCTTCTCTTGTTGATAAAGAATATCGGACATATGAAAATGCAGTAGAGGAGAAGAAAGTCCATGTTACAGGGATTGGGTGTTGGAGTGTTATTTATTTAAAATAAGGATATGTTTGTTCTGTATAGTTCATTGTTCTCTGTACCTAAGTGTTAGGTGACTTCTTTCACAACCAGAAATGCAGCTATCTTTGAGGCTGTTTCTGTTATTTTTGATACTAGAGAAGATAGCAACCACAGGGTGGAATGTATTCAGATAATTCTGTGGGTTGTTTCTAGAGTAATTGGATGCCATAGAACTTGGTAGAGTTGTCCTCTCTGAGCCCCCATGACTGCTGCCTGGGCTGAATATTTAAAGCCTACTCAGGTGTCGGTTCCACATTCTCGTTAAGGAGCTTGGAAGTAACATGCACAGATGGAATTTGTGATGTTAGTGAGTGAAAAGGCAACAGTCAGACTACTAAGCATCACAAAGTGGCTGCACTCAGGAAACAGCCAGCAGTGCTTTTCCCAGCCTCCACAGCTCTGAAATCTGATTTGTTTCTACCTCTTGCTCAAAATTGGTCTCAGTGAGGAATGCTTCTGGTATGTAGATTGATGCTGGTAAACAAGTACAAGCAGATTACAAACTGCTGATGCACCAGGACGCATGCAGATGCTGATGCACCAGGACGCATGTAGCATCCTGATAACCCTGTTTGAATCAGCCTAGCAGGTCTTAAGGAAAAATGTCTACCATGCCTCCACACCTGAGCAGAGACCTGGGGAATAATAAAGGTGCTTTCCACCTGGCAGGACAGCACACAGACATTGCTGTTTGGCAATTGGTCGTCACTTTCAAATGACACTTTCAAAAGTTGGGGGAATTGACATAAAAGTCAAATGCCTCAAATCATTTTCAAGTTGCAAAATGTGTACGGACTTTAGGAGCCTTGTTCCGAATAATATAATGTTGCCTTGAGTGGCCTTAATGGTTAAAGAGCCAGTGTGGTCCAGTGGACTTAGAGCTGGAAGACCCGGGTTCAAGTCCCGCTTCTGCAGTCACTTTGGGCACGTGGGTATAGTAGTTACATATTTCATATTATTGTTCTGGGGGACAGATACAGTAAGATTTTAAATCGCTTGACAGGTTGAAATGCTGTATAAAGAAGAGATGGTAGTGCAGAAACAGGCTGAAATATTTTATGAGAAATAGCCCTGCTTTTGCTCAAATTCGTGAAATTGCACCCTGACCTTTTAGGCTAGAGCAGTGGCACCCTGACCTTTCAGGGTAGAGCATTGCAAAAAGAAAAACTAGCATTTCAGCAGCTAAACTTTGGCCTTGACCTCACTTAAGTTAGTTCCATTCTATCTTCTGTATTTCTTTCAGCCTGTCATGCAGTTTCTGGCACCGTGTAAGCCTATAGAACATAATCGGTGCCATTATTTCTCAATGACAAAAAATATCCTAATAGCTTTCCCTAAATTCAGACGTTTCTTACGTCATTCTTCTACAACTTTGAAACTTTGCAGCCCAATCCTACCCAAAACGGCACACGCAGCACTGAAATGGCCCCCGCTGTGTCCAGCATAGGCAACGAGGCTGCTGGAGGTCTCCCCGAGGAAAGGGGGCAAAAGTCCCGTTGCCCCAGGGAAAATCCCAGCAACTGCTATGGGGCGACTCGATCCTGTACCAGCAGAATCATAGGCACAGACATATGCAGCCCTGTGTCAGCAGATCAGGCCTAGGGGAGGGGCAGGATCCAGTGGCAGCCTCAGCTACCATCTCTGCCAAGTCCCCCCACTGCCTGCCCCTGCAACACCCTCCCCATTTTGACTCCCTTCCTGCCCTCTTTCCACCGCAGAACGTCTGCATGTTGTTTGGCAGTGAACTTACCACTGTTGGTGCATGGTGCCTCTGACTGGCACCAAGGCCCAGTGCCCATCCTCTGGCCTCCATACCAGCACCTGCCTCTGCTCAGCTGCCATGAAGTGCTTTCTATAACGTTTGCAGCGGCTATTTCCAGGGCAGTGTGCCAGAGGCCAGTGCTGCCGCCCTGGTGGATTGGGCTATTAAGTTCAACTTGAGGACAGAAAGGAAACCTTGATAAAGTTGGAGAAAAGTATAAGAGATTGTAAAACTAGGTAAACCTATTTATAATACTGCATATCAGGTGCACATAGCCAGAATGTGGACATTGAATTCTTATTTTTTTTGTAAGTTAAGGAGAAGAAGTGTATTTTTTTAAATTGTTTCTAGAAAATTTGTGGTGGGATGATACAAGCTTTATGACAGTGATAATGGTTAATCAATATCATCCTGCCTTGGTATGGTTCCCACCTTTCCCAGAATGAAAACAAAAAGTTATCAGTCATTTGCACATATTAATTCATCCAAATATATGCACGTTTACCTTTGCTTAGTAGTAGGGCGTGGGAATTGGGGGTCTGAATGTCTAAATGAACTGGATAAACCAGGTTGTTTTAAAATTGACCAAAGCAGCAGTCCTAGATTTTAGCAAATGTGTGGGAACAATCAGAAAAACCTCTTAGGATCCATTGCAGCTTTAGAAGTTTTGCTTTAAAATAAGCCATGCACCAGAACTTTCACATGACTTGAAAGCATCTGTGGGCTTTCCATTTCACCTTCTCTACCTTTGCTTTTTATAAATTGGGCTCAGAAGGGTTGTTTTTTTGGGGGGGGGGGAAGCATTTTTTCCAGCCTACTTGCAGCTGCTTTTTCTCCTTCCTAGGATTATGAGATGTGTCATGGGAGGGCAGTTTTGGGGCAGACTGGGTCAGTGTGCATGGAGGGCATGGATCTTGGCAGCACCAGCATGCAGCAGCTCCAATGCGCCCATTCCACCCACCCCCTCTGTGATTGGATGTAGCACACACTGTTGCTGGTATGGCTACATCAGCGCAAATGGTAGGTGATTCTGCATCTTGGAAATGTACACAAGTGGAATCAGACCCATGGGCCAGATATGGCTATGCAAAATTAAACAGAGTATACAGTTTGCCTGAAGAAAGGGGACGGGAATTCTTTGGAATCTATTTTTTGACCTATTTTATCTCTCCTGCAGTTTACAGCCTAAAAGCCCTTCCCACAGATGCAATAGTAAATTGTGAGTTCTTCCCCCAAGCAAGTAATTGCAGTTATACTAAACCTGCCATTCACTAACACTCATACAAAAAGCATGCATGTAATTTTTTTTTTTTAGCCACAGGAATGATTCCATTGATTCAAGCCCTTTGCTAGATGAATCAGGGCTGTCTTGGCAAAAGACTCACTCTTAAGTGTCAATTGGACTAAGTACAGTACACTCTAATGGGTTCCTTGGCCAATTTTATTGTACTAATGGAGCAAAGTAATGGATAATAAAATTGATTTTATTGTAGTCAGTACAGGTTGATTATCCCTTATCCGGACTGCTTGGGATGGTAAGGTGTCTGGATTTTGGATTTGTCTGGATTTTGGAATAATTGCATGAATATAATGAGAAATGCTCGTTCCTCTTGCTCTTTTCACTGTGACCCATTTGGGTGTCTGCTGGCCTCTTGGACATTTTTCAACAGTGGCAGAGAATAGAACCCACAGAGCAGAGAATAGAACTTACAGCCTGTACTGTTCACACTACAGAAAAAATTTTTTTTAGGTCTTGGATAAAAACGTTTGGATTTCAGAATCCAGATTTCAGTCTGGATTTTGGTTGTCTCGCTAATAGGGACAATCTACCTGTATTAGGAAATATTTTCCCTTTTCTTGCAGTTTTCAAGCTAATTTTAACATTGGTTGCTTTTCAGCTACAACCATTCACACAGCTGGCACAGCATGTATTACAAGTGCCCCTTTTTCCATTAAAAAAGGTTTAGGCAGGTCTCGGCTCGCTTTGTTTTTTAGTTCCTACATCTTCCCAAGTTCCAATCAAATCACTAGGGTGGCAAAATTGGCTAGGATTGCCAGCTGCCACCCAGCCTCCTTTGCTGGAATGCTGACAAGAGGGAGTGCACTGTCCAAAGACAAATGTTGTTGTGGGATTTTTTACAGTGACATGATGCTGGGGGATGTATTGCTGTGGGAAAGTGAGTCACCTTGTGCAATTGTTTTTTCAAAGAATTGCACAGTTTCTTGCATGAATACCTTGCTAAGCACTTCTCCTTTCACATACTGAATAAAGATGATTAACAGCACCATCCTAGCCCCCTCTTTTCGGCAGATGCATGTCGTCTGCGTTGGCCCAGTGCTGCTGCAAACGTGCCATAAGGCATGTTTGCGCCCCTGCAAGGCACACTGAGCCAATGCAGGGAGTGCGGAACAGGGCGGAGGGAGGGCAGCCCTGGGGGCAAAGTGGCCGGTGAGGAGGGTGGAGTCAGGATCTGGCCATTAGGCCAGAACCTAACCCCCGTCGCCAGGTCACAGCCAAAGGCGGATCTACAGGAAGGGCAAAGCTCTAAGTGTTGCAAGAAGCCTTACCCTGTCATGTAAATCCCGCCTCTCCCTTGCTGCTGTAGCCAGTAAGCAACGCCAAGATGTTGCTTTTCCCTGTGAGGATTGGCTAGAACAGTGCAGGAGAGGAGTGATTTCCACTGCAAGGTAAGGCTTCTTGCAAAACTTAGAGCTTCGCCCTCCCTTAGATCTGCCTCCGCACAGGGCTCCAATCCAGGCCATGGCAATGCACTTGGACTTGCGGCTGCTAAAAAGCAGGTGCAGTTCTGAAGAGCCCCATTGTCCTGGCTGGGCTTACGCTGGGGCAAGGGGAAAGTATCCCCTTACCTGTGGTGCGCTCCAGTGCAGTCCTAACCTGCGCTTGCGGGCAGGGCAGGACAGTCCTGTCGGCCTGTTAACTTTCAAAACATTAATGTTTGAAGAAGGGAAAAGATGTGTCTTACTTGCTTCTTGTGGACACTGTTCAAGGATTCAATATATTCCCAGCGCAGTCACACCAAGACATACCTGTGGCTGTTACAGCAGCACTGCCCATTCATGTGGGGGCTGGTTTTGGCTCTCCTTGAAGCAGTCTGAAATCCTGCAAAACCAGTTTGGCCCGAGACCCTGGTGGGACATAGAAATGAGTGTGGAAATGGCAGGCAAGGTGGGCTCTCCAAGCCCACCATTGGAAAGCTGTCTTCTGTACACGGCGTGTAACTCAGCAAAGCATCGAAGCACCTGCCCAAGTCCTTGTGCAAATGAGCCCTTGCTTGCTTGCAACTGCACTGTGCACTTGGCTTATTATGGCTCACCTGCTTTTCATCTGTGAACATACAGCCCTAAAAGGGTTCTTTTCTTGCCTTAGGGGACTTGTGCAATCGTTTCTAAAGTTAGCAGCCCGCTTCCATGTATGCTTTATAACAAGCAGCAACATGAATACGTGCTTTGGCTGTTAATGGTGTTTGAAAAGTGTCAAAGTTGCTGACGGTAATCTCTGAAAATATGTGTGCTGAACTTCCGTGTGCCATTTATATGCTTTTGTTGAAAATTCTTTTCTTTTGAGAACTCCCTGGGTTGTGATCTGTGGCTTCTATGAACATACAGAAATCTCTTTGTCAACATGGGATGCCATTAATCTACTTCATTGAGCAGAAGTTAATTATATAATTGTATGTTTACCTTTGTCTCCATCACTTTTGCCTTTCTCATTTTAAACTCTCCGTCATTTTGGTTAAATGATATGCACAATTTAGCAGTGGGATGTGTATCAATTATAACAGGATTTTTGAAAGGTCTTTTATTTTCATTGTCAAATTATGGATGAATTTTGCCTATAGAAGTTATGATCAAAAAGATCTTTCCACAAAGGAAATGTATATAAATGTCTATTTTATATAAAAAAGGATCATGTCTGAGTTTATTCTGTCTGACTGCTTTTGCATTCGTCTGTGGAGTGATACAGTTGAATCTTTCATTGGAAGGGTGTGCATGTGTGAGTGAGAAAGTTCAGTTGGTTTATTAATTAGTATTTCTTAGAATGTTTCTTAGGCTGAGCAGCTCATAAACCATATGCTTACAAATTAGCATCCAACGTGGTGATATGGATGGTCTTGTCAGACGCTCAGTTATTCAGGACTGACAGAAATGCTGCCTGTTCAAATGTGGGAAAATAAATAAAATGTGGGAGGAAGACCACTTATTAGGCTCCAAATCAGAGCATTTTGTCTGATTTGGGGAAGGATGGAAAAGAGATCTGTTTCTAAATTACCCATAGTGCAATCCTAAGCTTGTCTTTGGCCAGCGCAGCAGGATGGTGGAAGAAATGGAGTGGATCAGGCCCAGTAGGGGATGAGTGTAATGGAGAATGTGGAAGATTACTGGAGGAGATAGGGAATGGTATCAGCAGTGGCCCCTTGTCCCTGTCAGCCAGGAATTTTAGGGTTAACTCCGGAGCCTTTGCCTGCAGCTAGTTCACAGCTGCAGCCAATTGGAGATAACAAGGGCCCTGGCGATGAAAGTAGCTCCTGGGAAGAGCAGTGGTGTGGCTGTAGAGACATGGAAAGAGAGGAGTGGAAGTTTGGGGAGACAAGTGGAAGGAGGAGTTTGAAAAGTGGGACTGACTAATGGATTGAACAGAGGACGCTTGGAGATTGCTGTTGGACACTGCTGGAGCCACCAACTGGAGGAAGAAGGAGGGCTGGTGTGGCTGAGCAGGCAAGCTGACTGACTGCCTTTTGCCTTTTCTTGGTGGTGGGTTTTAGTGGTGCCTTGTGTAAAATTAAGGGTTTCTTTTGATGATGAAAGGGTCTACTGTGGGCACAAGATTGCGGAAAGGGAATCTGGCACAGCAATGGGGTTGCTGAGCCGGCCTCTGCTGTATCCCATCCTCCCTCTGAGGTCTGAATGCCCTGCACAGGGATGTTCAGACTTGCAGCAGCATTTTAGATGGTGCATAGCCAAGTAGCCCCATTGGACAGGCTGGAGCATTGCTCAGAGTAAGGGGGGAAAATATCCCTTCACCCCAAGGAGGTCTCGTCTGCTTCCATCCAAGCACTGGCCTGCTGCAGGAGCTCTTTGGCTTGTGGATTCACTTTCCATGAAGAAGTGAATAATCCCTGATAAAATTCTTCTTGGAGACCCTGGCACAATACCGGCACGGCTGCATTAGTCCTGGAGAGTTGGATAGGATTGGGCTCTCAGCGTGGTGGGTGGCTGAGAAGGAACCACATCTTGCTGAGAACAGAATGCAGAAAATCTCAAGACTGCAATTGTGGGGCCAGGTGCCTTGTAGGCATCCAATTCAAAGAGCATCCCTGTGGCTATATACACAACTGTGCAACAGTCTCCCCCAATGCCCCACACATCCCTCTCTTGAATTTCCTAGGATTATGTGGCTGAGGTGAGTGAATAGAAAAAGGGCGACTAACACTGGAGTCCATGGTCTCAATTCCATTGACATTTTTGTTTTGTGAGGCTTAGGGTGCAATCCTAACCTGGAGTTAGGCTGGCACAGTTAGGCCAGCAAAGTTTGGCAGGTACAAGGGCCACCGTAAAGCGCGTTTGGACCACCCTCGCAGTCGGAGGATGGCACATGTCTCTGTGCTGGCCTCTCTGACTCAGAGTGCTCCAAACATGCTTTGCGGTGGCCCTTGTGCCGGCCAAACTTGGCTGGCATAACTGTGCCAGCCTAATTCCAGGTTAGGATTGCGCTCTTAAAGCCGTTCTTGCTTCAGTGGATCTGTAGTGTGAATGTAAAAGGCTGGTTGTAGTGCTTATTGACATAGGAATTGCCTCCTCTGTATTTGGAGCAACTGCTAAAGGAAATCAAAGGCAATTTACAGTTTAAACCTTGCATATGAGAATACTTTATAGAGTTTTGAGGTCTGATGTACATTGCCAAGGAAAACAAGATTTGATTTGAAAATTATGAAAGCACAATTGTCTTTAGTTTGAGGGCATAACATGTACCATGACATATGCCAAGGTACACTTATTCAGGTTACAGATTAATGAATTGGGTTCTTGCCTTGGGTCAACCACTGGGACCCCCAAGGCAGGTCAGTGCATTGAGTCAAGAACTGCAGATTAATTAAGTGTGCGGTGGCTCCTACAAGAAAATTCATATTTTTAATTTCCTTTTCTGACATTTGAATTTTCTCCACCAGTGCCCACTCATAATGCTTTGTAATCGAGACACAGAGCTAACGCCTCTTAGACATTGTGGAAGGAGAAACTTAAGCAGCATGTTTGTTGCAAACGTGTAGCTCTGGCCTGAGCACCGTGTGAAAAAAGTGTAATCTGTGTACCACATTATGAAATGAATGAGAGAGAGAGAGAGAGAGAGAGAGAGTGATGGGGAAATCATAACTTTGCTGCAGCCATGGTTGAAAACTTCAACTGTTCAGCAGGCGCAAGTCCGATGAGCCTACAGTGGCCTGGATCAGGGTTGTGCGGCCCTGGGACGGAGGTTTGGATCCGGCCTGACTGGCTGAACTGCCCCACCAGCAGGAACATCCTCCCTCCCCCGCCTGTTTTGCCCACCCTCCTGTCTCCCCCCCCCACGTCGTCCTTGGCATGACTGGGTCAATGCAGTTGCCTGCTGTCCTGCGCAGTGATGTCATGCACCCACTATGCACCACTACGCGAGTACTGGTTCCTAGAAGTTGAGCTGGCCCTGCCCACTCAAAGCTGGCCCCATCGGCTGGTTGGCTCAGCATCTGCGCATGCGTACTGCATGCCCGCAGCTGTTGCCTGCACTTTCGGTGAGGAGGCAGGCAGGCAGGCAGTGTGATGGTGGCGGCAGTGGCGGTAATGGTGGCAGCAGCAGTGGAGCGAGAGGACTGGAGGCGGCGGCGGCAGCAGCAGCAGCAGCAAGGGAGATCCAGGAATAAGGCAGCAAGCGTGAGAAGGTAGGCTGCCTGGGGCTCCCGCTCCCTCCAGCCGCGCAGATCCAGCGTCCCGGTTCCTCCTGCAGCCTCCCTCCAGCCCCAGCCCCAGCCCCCACACGGTCTTTTTTTGGTCACCCGTTCCCCCTCCTGCTCCTTGCCAGCCAGCCCGGCGCTCGGTCGGGCGCCCACATGGTCGCATGGCCCGGTGGGCGCCCGTTTCCCCTCCTACTCCTTGCATTTAACATTAAAGTTAAATGGCTCCCTGTCCCAAAAGGGCTCACAATCTAGTACAGTCTAGCCTGCTATTTAACCAGGGAAGAATTGAAGCAAAATATGTCTATACACATCTCTAGAAAGCAAAGCAATAGAAGTTAAATCAACACTAACCACCAGCTGAAGTTATTACAAACACGATCACATCCATGGCAACAATCATGACCTCACTTCTGGCTATGACCTCCCTTCCCGTCATGACATCACTTCCGGCTATGACCGCACTTCCTGCCATGACATCACTTCCGGCTTATGACGTCACTTCCAGTGGGCGGACCCCAACAAGTGCCAATCGAAAGTACCTGTTCCTAAGACATTTGGAAGACACCACTGGTCCTGTGCCACTTGTGCTGGCACGTAATTGCCTTATGGCATTTTCACAATTGCTCAGAGCCAACACAGCAGCGGACATGTGTCGGCCCAACGTGGCCCGAGGATTGCGCTGCAAGGAGGTTTCCAACTTCTCCATTTTGTCAGGAAAAAGGCTTGCGGTTTTGCCAGACTTGTACATTCAAATATTAATTAAATCAAAAACATATTTATTTGGATGTAAATATTGTTGAGATGGGTGCTGTGTGCTTCTGAGTAAACATGTTTTAGAATCAAAGTGCTAATTTGAAGTAGGGGGATGTTTTTGTTGAGGAAGTGTTTAATAAGCGAAGCAGCTTGCTCCTTGAGAATCTCTTTTGCACCCCACCCATCCTGAACATTTTATTTTTTTCTGGTGCCACCACCAATTGGTTTTGCTTTGTGTACACTTTTAGGGGGGTTAAGTCACACCACCCTCCCATCACCATCTGCATTTGCCATCTGTACAGTTTGTCTTCCCATCGTGGTACCATTTGTATGCGGCATATGTATTCTTCCTTGTCTGCATTTCAACTGCATTGATCTCTGATTACAGTATTTATTTTATAATTTTTCACATCTACCACACCCCCCTTCCTCCAGGGAGCTCAGGGTGGCATATGGAGTTTCTCCCCTCCTTTTGCCCTCCTGACAACCCTGTGAGGTGGGTGAGTCTGAGAGCCCAATCCGATGCATGCCTACTCAGAAGTAAGCCCCGCTGTATTCAATGGGGCGTACTCCCAGGAAAGTGTGGCTAGGATTGTAGCCTGAGAGATGGTGACTGGTCTAAGATCACCCACAAAGCTTGTGGTGAGGTTGTGTTTGCTCCCCCTCCTGACCTTGGGGAGGGGTCTGAGGGGTACTTTTGGAAAACTTTAATCTTTATTCCTTTTTCTTTTCTGTGCTGGGGGATTTTTTTGGTGTATGGTTTGTTTGTTTTGTTAATGGAAAAGAGGAGAGTTTACTTTAAAGGTAGGGAATTGGTGTTATCCAATTAGGAAGTAAGGCAGGTTTCAGCTGGAAGAGAAATACTCAGGAAGTTAAAGTTCCTTGGCTTGTTGTTCTGGATGATGATAGTGAAGAATCCCGAAAGAGTTTCCTGGTGGTAAGTTAGGAGGTTGGAAAAATGTACCAGTTACAGAATTATGGGGTTTTAGTTTGGGGATTGAGCTTGTCTTTTACTAATCATTTTAGAATTTTTTTTTGTAATTGTACTGACTGATTAAATTTGAGATGTACTGGACCTATGCTTTTATGTTTAAGGGAACAATCCCAACCTGGAGTTAGGCTGGAGTTATGCATGTGCGCTGTACTCTCTAACTCGGAGAGTGGTCCAAACATGCTTTATGGTGCATTTGCAACACTCCTGGGCTGGCACAAGTGACTTGTGCCAGCCTAACTCCAGGTTAGGACTGTGCCCTAATTGTCAGGGCATTCCAAACCCCTGCCTTGGGCCAACGCAAGCCACTTGCGTTGGCCCAGTACTGTTGCGAACGTGCTGTAAAGCACACTTGGGCCAGTGCTACTGACGCAGGACCCGGGCAAGCAGCTGTGTGTCGCCCTCGCTGTGTCAAAGATGGGTATGGGTAAGTTGCCCCTGCGCTGGCCAAGTTTGCACACGAGCATTTCTGAGTGGGGGGAAGGTGGGAGGGGGCCGAACGTGGGGGGGGCGGATGGAAGGAGGGTGTTCCCTTGGACAGAGCAGCCTGGGGAAGGGGAAGGAGGCACAGATCTGAGCCACCCCATAGGGGCAACTGGCGTTTCACCCCTTGCTCCAGAGTAGGCATCTCCAGGCTCCGTGGAGGCTCCAGACCTGCACTGGGCACAACGCATGCCAGCCAGCCTGCCTGCCTGTTCCAGCGCAAGTTAGGATTGCACCCTGTGTCTCACTGTGTAAGGGTAACTTTATTCTGCCAAAGTAGTGGTTTTGTCCTCCTGTTTCCCCTTTTCCTATAGTATTAAACTTTTATTTATCGGTCTCTTGGTTGAGAATCAGTGGAGTGATAACTTCCTTTTTGTAAGCTTTATTATAACAGTAATCTTAGGAAAAGACCTTAAAGGGAGGTCTGCCCAGGGAGCCTTCTTGGAGATTTGAAAAGACTTGGGCTTTTCATTGGGTGGCAATGGGGTATACTACCATGTTTTTTCTTTTTTACACTTGATCATGACAAAGCTTCATGGATGAGCGGATATTTGAAACTGGATCTTCCAAGTTTTAAGTCCAACACCCAAACTACTATACCATTTAACATAAAAACAGCCCCGCTGGATCAGGCCAAGGGCCCATCTAGTCCATCTTACAGTAGCTCACCAGATGCCTCA
The DNA here is from genome assembly GCA_029204185.1 of Lerista edwardsae. Taxonomy (NCBI): domain Eukaryota; kingdom Metazoa; phylum Chordata; class Lepidosauria; order Squamata; family Scincidae; genus Lerista; species Lerista edwardsae. The sequence goes on along the minus strand of JAJKFI010000051.1, from coordinate 4,605,205 downwards.
GGGAGCACACAAGACAACAAGACACTTGCATCTCATTGGTACTCCCCTGCATCTAGTATTCTGAGGTAGCCTATTTACCTTGGCAAAAAACTACTGAAAACAATGTCCCTCCCTTGCCAGTCTCGGGAGGGCAAAAAAACCGCCATCCAGCCATTTCTGCTGCTGCTGGAGAATTGCCACCCCATTAAATATCATCATTCAGTTCAGTTTCCTAGTCTTCGTGATCATTTTTCCAATGCTGCAATGACCTTGCAGTTTATGAAGGAGTTGGATTCACAAAAGAGGTGTTAGGTGAGACATTCGATATACCAAAATCGTGTCCCAGTTTACTTTTTTAATTTTTACTTCCAAATTTTACTTCCAAATTTTTAAAGTTTACTTCCAAATTTTTAAAGTGCTGTTGCAAAGGGGAAGGGGGGAAACTGAAATATGATGTAGATTTAATGCTAGCAATATTTATGTCCCGTGGGAAGTGGATTATTTCAAACCTAGAAAAGTTGGAATGATACAAGGACAGATTTTTTCCTCTCTCTCCTCTTAAGGAATATTGATTTTGTCCCACATTGCTGACTCAGATAACATCCTTAAACTGCCTGATAAAAGGTTCAGATTAATATGGGAGCCTTGTTGCACTTCTAATGTGAACTGTAAATGTGAACTGAAAGCAACTACCTTTTAATCCTCTTGGAGGAGCATACAAGGAAACTGTGCTACAGATCTTATCGCCACTAATTGCAGTTACGAATTGTCACTGCGCTCATCATATTTACATCAACTTGTTCCAGACTGTAATGTTTCATTTCATGGTCGTTTGGTTTCACAGTTTCTATTTACTTCATGCAGCTGAGGGAGTGGGCTGCAAGCTTATGCTTACAGAAGCTTGAGTTCCAACAAACTTATTACAGCCCAATGCTCTGGTGCCCCCCACCAACCCACACAGTGAGGCCACAATGGCCACCACTCCTTTGGGGTAGCGTTGCAGAGGTCTCCTCTAGTAAGAGACTGGTAATTGCATGAATCGTGTTGATACACCCTGAATAATCTGTGCTGTCTTTGCTGCTCAGTGAGACAGCTCTCCCCCACCCCCCAACAACAAATCCTCTTGTCATTTCAAACTGGAAATTTACTGAATGACATTAATTTTATTTGGCACCTGTAAAAGTCAGCTACTTTTGACCTTTTCCCAACTACTCATAACATGGAGATAACATGGTCATTCCTTACTGCCTGTAGCCTCTGCTAGAGATGTGGAGAATGTGAGAAATCTACCCAATGAATTAATCACAGAGTTGGAAGGGGTCCTACAAGGTCATCTACTTCAACCCCTTGCCTCTAATAGGAAATCCCCCTAGAGCATCTCTAGCATGTGCCTGCCAAGCCTCTGCTCTCCAGGGAGGGCGAATCCACCACTTCCTTCAGCAGTCTGTTCCACTGCCAAACCACCCTTACCGACAGGAATTTTTTCCTGATGTCCACCAGAATCTCCTCTTCTGCAGTTTGTAGAGGAGAAGAAGACAACTCCAGCATCTGAGCTATTAATCATCTGCGCCTTGAATACAAGCCCTGCTGTGGCCACTACAGTGAGCTACTAACATTTACCAAAGCAAATGCTGATGTTTCCTTTGCGGGCAGCCAGTCTAGCTTCCTCTAGATCTTACAAAGAGAGTACTGTCCATATCTGCAAAACATCATATTTATTTATTGTCTAGTCTGAAAACCCAAATGAGGACGAGTCCTTTTTTTCTGTCATCTTTTTTCCATTCAAAAATCAGAGCCCTGCCAATTTAAGGAAGGTTAGTTAAGGATAAGAGTTTTCATTTCACTATGCTGAAACTGGGGAGACCCTTCCCAAGAGGGATAGGCATCCAAATCCCCATTCCGCCTGCAAGCCCCCTATAATAGGCCTGCCTTAGTTGGGTTCTGCTTGCTTCAAGCGATGGAGGTGATGGAGCTCATTAGCCTAGAAATTGGGCAAACGGCAACTCAGCATGCAGATCGTTCAAGGGTAATTCGACATGCAACACGTAAGACTAGAGACTGCCCTTAGTCTCTTGCTCCTGCGCAAGCAACTCCACGCCTTCAGAGCCGGGACTTCTCTGGAGCTTGTGCTTGAGACTTGATCATGTAGCCCAGTTTAGACTCCTTCTGCACATTGGCAAGGTTTAATGCCTTCAACAGTCGCAGAGAGGTAGCCTGCAACTTCTTTTCCTGTTTTCCTTTCCCTTTGGCTAGCAGACCCTGGGTTTCTTGCACGAGGTGCTGCACTTGACTGTCCTGCAGCCGAAGAAAGAGGTCCCTAAAGTTGATTTCGGGTGGAGGATTAGGATTCTCTTGGGCTGTGGGTGTCTCTGGCTGTCCATTTAGAGTCACTAGGCTGACCTGGGACTCCAAGTGACCAGCGATCAATTTCTCCTGCTTGCTGGCAGTCACGGCACTACTCGACTGTGTAAACGTGATTCCTACTTCCTTGCTCTGGGTGGAGCTTGAGACCAAAGACATCGAGACAGATGTAGAGGAGGTGGGGGCCATGGCAGTGATGTGCTTGGCAGTGTGGTGCTTGGAAAAGGATCCTGTGGTGCTTGGGGTGGCAAAAGACAGGAAAGAAGACATGGCGGTGCTTGAGGCAAAGAAGCCGCTGATGGGAGCTGCAGTGGTTGTGCCCGAAGTAGCAAGGACGATCTCAGAAACGGGCCCCGTGGTCGTCACCACCACATCAGGAAGTGCTGGCGAGGATTCCTGCACGCTTACCGCAGGAGCTGTGGTAGTGACTGCGGTGATAGAAATGTCCGGAGCTGCTACAGTGGTAGTCATGGCAGTGTCGGGGAGGGAAGGTTCAAGAGAGACCTCGACGCCAGTCCCTGTGGAAGTGGATACGGTAGTGAGAAGCTCCGGCAAAGACTCGGCGGTTGTGGCAGTGGTAGTACGAGCGCCAAGCAGCTTAACCACAGAGTGGGGTGTGGATAATACGATGTTCGGAACAGCTTCTGGTGTGGTGGCATGTTTATGTGTAATCTTTCGAATGATCACACCTGGGCACCGAAACCTCTAAACAGAGAAAATAAAATACATGGACTCTGTAGAAACCATCTTTCCCTGGCCTAGTGAAACTTTATACACATTATATATCATTACATAATGTACACACACATATATATAGTCCTCGGATATTCTTCTGAACCCGAGCCCCGTCTCTGCTTCTCTAGGGCTGGGATAGAGGGAATGTCTCGGAGCCAGCACCCTCAGAATCTCAGGGGCCGAACCAGAGAACAACACAGGAATGCCCCGGTATCCACTGGGGTTCGGTTCTGGACCCCCACCATGGATACCTGAAACCGTGGATACTGGGGATGCCTTTTTAAAGATAGGCGAACATCAGTGGTTTAACGCTCTGGAAGCACAATCCTAACCAGGAGTTAGGCCGGCAGTTAGGCCAGCGAAGTTTGGCAGGCACAAGGGACACCATAAAGTATGTTTGGACCACTCTCTGAGTCAGAGAGGCCAGCACACAGACGTCCGCCATCCTCCCAGACTCAGAGAGTGGTCCAAACGCGCTTTATGGTGGCTCTTGGGCCGGCCTAACTCCAGGTTAGGATTGAGCTCTGGATCTCAGGGAGAGAGTGAGCAATTGGTTCTTGATTCTGCAGTGATTCATTTGCCTGAAAGGTATTTAAGCTAGGAGCAGAGAGAAGGAGAGTAAGTTTTTTTCTGTGAAAGAAGTAGTGGGCCGCTCAAAGCTGCATGCAACGGCCCCTAGTGCTCGTGACCTGGAAGTAATTAGTGGTGACATCATCATGCCAGGGGAGATGAACAGAATTTATACTGAATGAAGCTACATCTTCATCGCAAGCCCTCCACTCTGCGGGGAGTTTCACACTGCTCATCCTGTGCATATTTTCTCAGAAGTAAGCCTCATGGAAGTTGAAATTGAGCACATTGAATGTGAATGCTTCTTTTCCACAGTACATCCTTCCCCTCTCTTTCCCTCACCCTGAACCTTCTCAACAAAGCCATGTCCTTTTGTTTCCTTAGGCAATGCCCTCCCCCTCTGCTGTCATTAGGCTCACCTTCAGAAAATACTTCTTTAAGATGCAACGATACAAAGCAAAGGCACAAAAATCTGGAAAGGCAGTGTTGACTGGCCAGCTAGCACAGATGCGCCCTAGGAAAGAGTTAGAGAAGGCAGAAGATAAATGCCTGCAGGTAATGTCCATTTGTCTTGACGGAGCCACATTGCTGTCCCTCCATCACCGTAATCAGGACTGTACCATCCATGTATATGCCTCACCTGCTGAAAATCTCCCCCCCCCCCCCGCAATGCTATATAAGCACTTCTGCCTCATCAGAATCTTCCTTCTGCCTTACTGTTTGGCCAAAGAAGCGTTGCCAGGTTGCAGCCATTTCCTGAGACAAAGCAGTAGGAGCAGTGATGTCATTCAGGGGGAATGGACGAGAACGGGCGTTCCGGACCCTAACAGACTCCGTAGCTGGTTCTGGGTTCCCGACAAGTGCCAATCAAAAGTGAGTTCCTGTTCCTAAATCATTTGAATGACACCACTGAGTAGGAGACAAAGCTACCATAGCTTTTCCCACAAGCGCTCTTCCTAGTTCAACGGTCCACCTTGCCTGGAATGGCTTCCAGGTGCATCACACAACAGATGTGGGAAGGGGCAGGCAACAGGTTCCAGGGAGAAATGGCAGGAGAAGCTGTGCAGAGAACCTGCTGCACAGAGGGCCTTAAAGCTATAGCGCAACTAGGGCTTGTAAGGAGGCAACTCCAATGAAAAAAATGTTGTGATGGTAGCATTGAGGCAGAGGAAAGAACGGTGGAATTTGGAACAGATACTGTCAGGCTATGGCCAGCAGTAGAGTTGTAGCTGTCTTTTGTCTAAGGCAGAATTCCAAGGATAATTTGGAGATTCTGCTTTAGATAAAACTGAAAAATTTCAAGGGAAGCAAATGAATGTGATGTGGTGTTGATCAGAGTGATGACATTTCTCAAGGGGCTGTACCCATCCTTAGTTGGTGGGTCTCTCTGCCCAGAAATGGTGCATGGCTCTTTAACAGCTCTGAAGCTACACTTTGCCTTAAAAGGTCTGAATGCTAAGACTGGCTCTACCTTTGGGAACGACCCTGTGGTTTTTAGACCAGCCTAGTAGCTGGGTCAAGGGATTCTGGCAGCTGTACAGGACTCTTATGGATCAAATGGCTCATTTGATGAAGGTCAAGGTCTGGAACAGGGTTCACCAAACCCTGGCCAGTGGGCCGGATCCGGCATTCACCCAAATTCCCCCCCCCCGTGAACTGTGCTTCCTGTTTCGCTGCTCCATCACTGCAGTTTTTACTTGATCTGAGCATAGGCACACTCTGGGCAGTTGTGTCTATGGTGATGTCCTGATGCAAAGCCGGCTGGGATGTTGTGCCATAGATATGACTGCCCAGAACGTCCCTAAGCCAGATCGGGTGAAGACTACAACAACAGAGCAGCGGAACAGTATGCACTGCTTGGGATGGAGAGGGTTGTTGTTGTTGTTGCACAGTGGTCTCCAGTTTCCCAATATGCCGCTGGTCTGGAAGAAGGACTTGTACTCACCATCTGAGAGTAGTTGTGCAGCGAATGATGGCCCATGAAAACGCGAGTCAGTGGCGAGAGGCCATTTTGCGAGAACTGTGCAGAACAAGCCAGAGGGAATGAACCACAATGTTAGCCTTGGGGAAATACGTGATGGTTACAGGGCTAAAAAAAAAATGCTCTTGTTGCTTCTATCCTGAGGATGTCATTAATTGATTATGCCAAACTACATGCATCATTAATCATTAATTTTTCTTTAACAAGCTGTAGAGCTGAAGACCCCATAACATTTTTGCTTCAGTTACAGAACTCTTAACATCTTCTAAGGCTAAGAACAAACTCAAGTGGTCAAGTACCCATTGGGCTGCAAGCAAAATGGGACTACCCCAAAATTAGACTGTGGTTTCTACGTACTTGGCTGCCTTTGTATGCAGCAGTACATTGATTTATGAATTATACACACCCAGTCCCAGCCTGATTTAGACTGTGCATGCTTAGTGTCTCCCAGGAACCAGGTTGTGGTGACAGATGGGAAAAAAAAGATAACTGCAAAACACAGGCCCTGCTTGAGCCTTTAACAGCTGGGGGTGGGATTAAGGCTGGGGAGATGCAACATTCTTGCTGCAGGTCTCTCTTGTGTAATAGCAGTTCTGAGAATTTGCGTAACGCTCTAGAATGAACAGAAGAGCCCTGCGAGACCAGATGGACCTTCCCTGCTGTCATTCCCCAGCGAGCGGCATTCAGCAGCATGCTGCTAACAAACACAACAGTTATGTACAGCCATCCTTGCTAATAGCCACGGAGAGTGGATTTAAAAAAAATGTTTTCATTTCCACCATGCCATACAACTACTTAACATAGATATGTGTTAAATCTCGATGTATGGTGGCAGGCTGGTTAGTGAGTATATTTGTGAACTTCTTTGAAAGGCTCAGTGATACCAGTTTGTGTTCATAGTTTTTTACAGATGGAGTTTTTTAATAGTCACTAGTGGAGAAAGGTCAGAGCCTAATCTTATTGAGAGGTGGACCCAGAGGCTGTTTTCCAGTCCTGGAATTTATTGTTGATCTTGAGCAAGTACAGAGGTCCTTTTCCCACTGCTAAGTAACTTTTACCAGTTCATGCACATGGTGAGATTCAGGGCGCAATCCTAAACTGGAGTTAAAAAGGTAAAGCTTTCCCCACGACCTAACGGTCTAGTCATGACTGACTGTAGGGGGCAGTGCTCATCTCCGTTTCAAAGCCTGTAGAGCCGGCGTTTTGTCCGAGGACAAGCTTCCGTGGTCCTGTGGCCAGCAGATAAGCACCGTAGTGCACGGAACGCCGTTACCTTCCCACCGAAGTGGTCCCTATTTATCTACTTGCATTTTTAGGTGCTTTTGAACTGCTAGGTTGGCAGGAGCTGGGACAAGCAACGGGAGCTCACTCCATCGCGCAGTCTTGAACTCCCAACCTTGTGGTCGGAAAGCCCAGCAACAGCGGATTAACCCGCTGCACCACCACGTCCCTAAACTGGAGTTAGGCTGGCACAATTAGGCCAGCAAAGTTTGGCTGGCACGAGGGCCACTGTAAAGCACATTCAGTGGTCAGGGAAAATGGCGCAGCTCTGTGTGCTGGCCTCTCGGACTCTTGAGAGTGGTCCAAACTTACTTTACGGTGTCCCTTGTGCCAGCCAAACTTTGCTGGCCTAATTGTGCTGACCTAACTCCAGATTGACAGGGAGGCCTGGCGTGCTGTGGTCCATGGGGTCGCGAAGAGTCGGACACGACTTAGTGACTGAACAACAACAACTCCAGATTAGGATTGCGCTCCAAGATAACAGGCAACCTTGGTAGAAGCAGGCATGACTTTCAGAGACATTTGGGCCCTGGTACTTTTGTGGAAAAAAGAGCATCTCTTTCTTTCCTACTCTGCAAGCACTGTACACACATTCCTGAAAAGGGGGGGTTTCAAAAATTCTGCATCCCTAAATCTCTACAAGTCCTGGAGTGAGGGAGGGAATGGATCAATGTTCTCACTCACCAAGAGCAATCAGCAGAATGTGCTTGGCTATGTGCCACCTCATCTCTCATCTTCTAGGCAGATGCCTTGGGTGCAAGATTGTTTTAAAGGAGGAACCATTTGCAGGACTGTGTGGATGAAGGAAGTTCTTGAGTTAGTTGAATCTCCACTTTTGAATTCCATCTGCCTACCGGTGCTTCTACACAGACATCTTGGGGATGAAAACAGCACGGAAGGCCAAAGCAAAGCTGCTCAGGGAGCTAGGTCACAAGAAATGCTTGTGACATCACTGGTTAGGAAGATTCTTTCCTCCTTGTCTTTGTCAGCAAAACAATTTGACCGTCACTTTATTTGCATCTGCATCTCTTTGTTTCAAATTTGCTCAGTGATAACTCTGTTGGCATTGAGGTTTGACAAGAAGGCAGGAAAGATCGGGAGTTATGGATGGACTTGATGTGACTCTCAAGCAAGAAATGACCAGAGCTATATGTACACATTTATACAGCCTTTAACCTTTAATGAGTCAATGAATCAACTAAATGTATGTTGACTTAACTTATGGGGCCATATTTTTAAATCTATGAAAGTAAATTTTAAGTAGTGAGGCCGATACATATATTTTTAGCTTTTTAGATATATATTTAGATACATATAATTTTTAATCTGCTGTATATCTGTACTAAAACAAAAATATTAAAGGAATGAGCCTGCAATGCCTCTTCATGTATATGTGTGGTTGATGGTAAAAAAAAAAAAAAAGTCAACAGAAGGGATCCCGAACCAATTGAACGTGTACTGTATTCTAGTGTGTGTGATCAGTCAGCCAGTGAGAAGTAAGCTGAACACTTTTTTACTTACCTCCTGGTATGTCTAAGGAAAGAAGGGGGAGGACTGTTTGGAAAATCAGGAGGTACGATTCAGGATGTGCTTTGAAGCCAAGATCCACCCCCTCTGGCCTGTTCCCCACCCTTAACCTCCCCACCCAAACTTCCCCCTCTGCCATCTTAACTGGGCAGGTAGAGCATCTGGGTGATTCTGGTGTGTGTGCAGATTCTACTGTTTGGGCCATTTATCACAGTGCTTTGAGAGATCTGCGGTTGTAAATGGGCCGTAAAATTGGGCGGAAGGATTTTTGGGTTGGAACCTCAAGGGAGGATATCGAAGCCAGCCTTTATACGCTTACTCGGAAGTCATGTCACCGGCTTGTTCTTGTGTAAGTGTACACTATTTGCAGATTTGCAGTGCGATGCGACACAGGCTGACCGGGGAGCAAGCCCCACAATGGGACTTGCTTAAACGAAAACATGCGTTGGATATTATTAGTTACACAGCGCCGTCAGTGTGCATTATACTGTCAAGAAACGAACGGGGGACTCTTGGTTGCAGTTTGTGCTGCAGCACGAAGACCCACCTCTTCCACGTGAAGCTGATAAGAGATTCTCCCCTCGGGCACGAGTTCCCAGAGATGACGCAACGGAACACAGACGGTAGCGCGCGCGCTGAGGAGGCGTCATTTTTGCAGCTGGGAGACTTGAGCCCAAAAAGGTTAGATGGACAGGAGAGAACATCCCTTAAGAAGATATAGGAGAAAATTGAGGCCAGGGGGCGGGCTTAGCAGCCATGTTGGCGTACTCAAAACAATCCTTATTCCAAGCATTTCAGATTGCTTTTCTGGTAGTGTTTAGGACTGAATAATTTACTCCTGAAATAAAAACTTACCAAAATAACAACGTGTGATCGTGTAGAAACATCAGTGGTAACCATATTATGAGTTAATATGCAATTCCAAGGTTTAATTCCACGTAATTATATTACTGAACATACTGGACGAAATGCCACTTGCTGTCTATTTAAACTCGGATTGCACTGTTTTGACAGACTTATTTTTTGAAATCTACACAAGCAGGAATAAAGTGTGAACGGGAAGGAAAGAAAAAAAGGGGAGGGTGGGCAAAAATCAGATAAGTATATAGGAAAATTACATTAAAATCTCTCAATGTATAACACAAGCAGTTGTCAATATGAGAGTAATTCTTTTTTACTTCTAGGCTATTAAGAGTATTTTTTTAAACTTCTACACTCACCTGCCCCCCCAAAAAACAAATTCTGTTAATGTTCAGAATTTCGAAAATATTACAGTAGAAGTATAGGGAAATGCGCTGCTTAGAAGGTTGTGGGCAGTGATTATTCGGATGCGCATCGGAATGACGTACCTATATTATTTGGAAGCATGATCAAATGTGTCGTCTTATTGACATGCACATAACATTTGGTGTAAAATTCACAACAACAACAGTTCCGCTTTCGGTAATGTAATGTATTCAGATGAGCGGCCAAATGTGTAGTCTTACTGGCGTGCAAACCAAACATTTTGTATCCGAAAAATCACTGCTGAAGGTTGTGTGTGGATTGAGTTCCTTTTACTTCTTCATACCTACTTCAGTTTGTGAAGGGTTGCATACTTTAGGAAGTAATATTTTTCAGTAGCAATTAATCACAATGATTTTTAAGTACCTGTGCAAAGTAATCCCATTTTTCGTCCAGCGATTCGTGCACCCATATGCAGAACACGCAGGCATTATAAAAGACGTTGCGATTCACTTTTACACACGTGCAGGGAGAGTTTTATTAGTGAATTCGCGGCAATCCGTTTTGGCGGGAAAGATCTGCGTCAGCCATATTTGTATACCCATGGCTTCAAGAAAATAATACCATGTCGTCTCCAATTATTCTACCTTCATGCTTGAGCCAAAGCGGAGGAGGAGCGTCCTCATTCCAGCCAATAGCGTTGGAGCGCGCGGGCTAAACTGAAAGTTCTAAACACGCCGGCGTGGGAGGGAGGGATTTTAGCGAGCGACTCCCTGCGTACGTTCTCTCCCCCCCCACGTTTTTAACCCTTAACGAGAGGGAACGCCTCTGACGTCATCTCAAGGGAAGGCGGAGCTTACTTTGGCGCTTGCTTCGAAGGTTTCGATCGCCTGAAATCTATCGATAGCCTGTAGGGCTAGTTGGATGGAGGCTGAAAAGGGACGAGAAGGTGGGGTAGGTGGTGCAATGATGCTTCGCGACGACCCTCGGTTTTCTTGGCTCGTGCTCCCGCCCCTTCTAGCAACAGCTGAGGGCACGAGCCGGGTCTGCTTGCACGCGGGAATGTGGGAGACGCCTCGGCTTGCTGGGCGCTGCCTGCGGGATCTGTAGATTAGCATTAAAAGCTCTTGGAGGCGGAGCCTCTCTTTCAGCATGGAGATGGGGGAGCAAATGTCTCTATCCAATGTCGTTCTGCATCCAATGAGAAGCTTCCAAATCCTGCGCGCCCAGCCCCTCTGCATGTTTACTCGGAAAGAAGCCGGTCTCCTTTATGTAGTCGAACTTGCTCCATGGAGGCCTGCATAGGAGAACAGCCTTAACCAGGATTCTGAACTTTAGGCATAACAATGGTGGTGCACTTCCTTCTCCCCTGTTTTGATGAAGTTATTTTATACCAGTGGTTTTTGACCTTTTTCATACCATAACTCCGATTAAATACAAAAGTGAAAGAGACATCATTAAGCAGATGATGGCCAGAAATAAGCACATTGCTCTCACATAGAAACTCATTAGCTGCAAATGACAGAAGAGAAAAATCTGCAATACAAATCATGTTCATATTTTCAAGGTAGGATAGAGCCAGATTATCATGCCAGAGAGCCCCCTAGTAACAAGGGGCTTCTGGGGGCCACATTCAGCCCATAGGCTTTGTGCTTTATGCACCTGAACTAGGATTTGTGACCCCACAAACTAGGCTTTGCAATCCTATTAGTGTCCCGATCTCAAGGCTGAAGAACACCAAGGTGTTTTTAAAAGATTTGTATCCCACCTTTGCCAGAGCAAATCCTCAAGGTGGCTAACAACATACTGTTTTCATTCTCTCTCTTTTCGCCTCCAAAAAATGGTTTAGCAAAAGCGGTTTTGTCTGTTAAATTTACCATTAAATGGTCCATTACATTTACAAAAATCTGGAATAGAATTAAAATGATCAGAACAAGAAAAACTGAGGAATGGTGTTAGAGATCAGAAACTCACAAAAAGAGGAAAGGTGACCATTTGAAACCAAAAACACAGTAAAGCAGACAAGTAATGAAATGCCATCTGTGAGAAAGTCAGGTGGGCCTCATAGGGTATAAGGCTGTGTAATTTGGGGGTTGCAAGTAAATGCCAAAGTCTGCTCCACTGTATGCTATGGTACTTTTGTAACTTTCCCCTCCCATGTTTTGGATCCAGCAGCAGTTCATACCATCTGCCTTCCAGTTTGTGTCCAGGAGCATTGTAAGCTTCTGCTGCCTGTACTGTTTGCTGCAAAAGCGTTTCAGTCTAGTTAATAATAATAATAGTAATAGTAATAATAATAATAATAATAATAATAATAATAATAATAATAATAATA